>WNWK01051991.1:7500-12314 GCA_009830355.1 Cherax destructor | reverse complement strand
CCTTAGGGAAATTTATTACCTTAGCTGGTCTGTTTATTACCTTCAGCGGTCTATATTATTACCTTCAGCGGTCTTTTTTACCTCCTGGTCTGGTATTATTCCTTCAGCTGGTCTGATTATTCCCCAGGGTTAGTATTATTATTCAGCTGGTCGTTTTAAACCCTTTCAAGGGTTAGTATTTCCCTTGTTCTAGTATTATTACCTTCAGCGGGTCAGATTTTTACCTTCAGCTGGTTAGTTTTTTCCTTCATTTTGGTCTAGTATTTTACCTTCAGCTGGTCTGTATTATTACCTTCAGCGGTCTGAAATTTACCTTCAGCTGGTCTGGTATTTCCCTTTCCAGGGTCTGTATTATTGGCTGGTCTTTTTTTCCTTGGCTATTTATTATTCCTTCAGCGGTCTGTATTATTCCTTCGCTGGTCTAGTATTATTCCTTCAGCTGGTCTGTATTATTACCTTCAGCTGGTCTAGTATTATTACCTTCAGCTGGTCTAGTATTATTACCTACAGCTGGTCTAGTATTATTACCTTCAGCTGGTCTAGTATTATTACCTTCAGCTGGTCTAGTATTATTACCTTCAGCTGGTCTAGTATTATTACCTTCAGCTGGTTCTAGTATTATTACCTTCAGCTGGTCTAGTATTATTACCTTCAGCAGGTCTAGTATTATTACCTTCAGCTGGTCTAGTATTATTACCTTCAGCTGGTCTAGTATTATTACCTACAGCAGGTCTAGTATTATTACCTTCAGCTGGTCTAGTATTATTACCTTCAGCAGGTCTAGTATTATTACCTTCAGCTGGTCTAGTATTATTACCTTCAGCTGGTCTAGTATTATTACCTACAGCTGGTCTAGTATTATTACCTTCAGCTGGTCTAGTATTATTACCTTCAGCTGGTCTAGTATTATTACCTTCAGCTGGTCTAGTATTACCTTCAGCTGGTCTAGTATTATTACTTCAGCTGGTCTAGTATTATTACCTTCAGCTGGTCTAGTATTACCTTCAGCTGGTCTAGTATTATTACCTTCAGCTGGTCTAGTATTATTACCTTCAGCTGGTCTAGTATTATTACCTTCAGCTGGTCTAGTATTATTACCAGCAGGTCTAGTATTATTACCTTCAGCTGGTCTAGTATTATTACCTTCAGCAGGTCTAGTATTATTACCTTCAGCTGGTCTAGTATTATTACCTTCAGCTGGTCTAGTATTATTACCTTCAGCTGGTCTAGTATTATTACCTTCAGCAGGTCTAGTATTATTACCTTCAGCTGGTCTAGTATTATTACCTTCAGCTGGTCTAGTATTATTACCTTCAGCTGGTCTAGTATTATTACCTTCAGCTGGTCTAGTATTATTACCTTCAGCATGTCTAGTATTATTACCTTCAGCATGTCTAGTATTATTACCTTCAGCTGGTCTAGTATTATTACCTTCAGCTGGTCTAGTATTATTACCTTCAGCTGGTCTAGTATTATTACCTTCAGCTGGTCTAGTATTATTACCTTCAGCTGGTCTAGTATTATTACCTTCAGCTGGTCTAATATTATTACCTTCAGCTGGTCTAGTATTATTACCTTCAGCTGGTCTAGTATTATTACCTTCAGCTGGTCTAATATTATTACCTTCAGCAGGTCTAGTTTTTACCTTCAGCTGGTCTAGTATTATTACCTTCAGCTGGTCTAGTATTATTACCTACAGCTGGTCTAGTATTATTACCTACAGCTGGTCTAGTATTATTACCTACAGCTGGTCTAGTATTATTACCTTCAGCAGGTCTAGTATTAAAACCTACAGCTGGTCTAGTATTATTACCTACAGCTGGTCTAGTATTATTACCTTCAGCAGGTCTAGTATTATTACCTTCAGCTGGTCTAGTATTATTACCTTCAGCTGGTCTAGTATTATTACCTTCAGCTGGTCTAGTATTATTACCTTCAGCTGGTCTAGTATTATTACCTACAGCAGGTCTAGTATTATTACCTTCAGCAGGTCTAGTATTATTACCTTCAGCTGGTCTAGTATTATTACCTTCAGCTGGTCTAGTATTATTACCTTCAGCTGGTCTAGTATTATTACCTTCAGCAGGTCTAGTATTATTACCTCAGCAGGTCTAGTATTATTACCTTCAGCTGGTCTAGTATTATTACCTTCAGCTGGTCTAGTATTATTACCTTCAGCAGGTCTAGTATTATTACCTTCAGCTGGTCTAGTATTATTACCTACAGCTGGTCTAGTATTATTACCTTCAGCTGGTCTAGTATTATTACCTTCAGCAGGTCTAGTATTATTACCTACAGCTGGTCTAGTATTATTACCTACAGCTGGTCTAGTATTATTACCTACAGCTGGTCTAGTATTATTACCTTCAGCTGGTCTAGTATTATTACCTTCAGCTGGTCTAGTATTATTACCTTCAGCTGGTCTAGTATTATTACCTACAGCTGGTCTAGTATTATTACCTTCAGCTGGTCTAGTATTATTACCTTCAGCTGGTCTAGTATTATTACCTTCAGCTGGTCTAGTATTATTACCTTCAGCTGGTCTAGTATTATTACCTTCAGCTGGTCTAGTATTATTACCTTCAGCTGGTCTAGTATTATTACCTTCAGCTGGTCTAGTATTATTACCTACAGCAGGTCTAGTATTATTACCTTCAGCTGGTCTAGTATTATTACCTTCAGCTGGTCTAGTATTATTACCTTCAGCTGGTCTAGTATTATTACCTTCAGCTGGTCTAGTATTATTACCTTCAGCTGGTCTAGTATTATAACCTTCAGCTGGTTTAGTATTATTACCTACAGCAGGTCTAGTATTATTACCTACAGCAGGTCTAGTATTATTACCTACAGCTGGCCTAGTATTATTACCTACAGCTGGTCTAGTATTATTACCTACAGCTGGTCTAGTATTATTACCTACAGCTGGTCTAGTATTATTACCTTCAGCAGGTCTAGTATTATTACCTACAGCTGGTCTAGTATTATTACCTACAGCAGGTCTAGTATTATTACCTACAGCTGGTCTAGTATTATTACCTACAGCAGGTCTAGTATTATTACCTACAGCTGGTCTAGTATTATTACCTACAGCTGGTCTAGTATTATTACCTACAGCTGGTCTAGTAAGTCCGGTTCATAACGTTGTCCAGAGACCCAAATGAATGCTGGCATATACAAAATATTGTGACTGCTATATCGCAGTCAATGTTATTGTTCACAAATGTTCCCCACATGTAGTACCCACACTCCAGACAATGTTATTGTTCACAAATGTTCCCCACATGTAGTACCCACACTCCAGACAATGTTATTGTTCACAAATGTTCCCCCACATGTAGTACCCACACTCCAGACAATGTTATTGTTCACAGATGTTCCCCCACATGTAGTACCCACACTCCAGACAATGTTATTGTTCACAGATGTTCCCCACATATAGTACCCACACTCCAGACAATGTTATTGTTCACAGATGTTCCCCACATGTAGTACCCACACTCCAGACAATGTTATTGTTCAGATGTTCCCCACATATAGTACCCACACTCCAGACAATGTTATTGTTCACAGATGTTCCCCACATGTAGTACCCACACTCCAGACAATGTTATTGTTCACAGATGTTCCCCACATATAGTACCCACACTCCAGACAATGTTATTGTTCACAGATGTTCCCCACATGTAGTACCCACACTCCAGACAATGTTATTGTTCACAGATGTTCCCCCACATATAGTACCCACACTCCAGACAATGTTATTGTTCACAGATGTTCCCCCACATGTAGTACCCACACTCCAGACAATGTTATTGTTCACAGATGTTCCCCCACATGTAGTACCCACACTCCAGACAATGTTATTGTTCACAGATGTTCCCCCACATGTAGTACCCACACTCCAGACAATGTTATTGTTCACAGATGTTCCCCACATATAGTACCCACACTCCAGACAATGTTATTGTTCACAGATGTTCCCCACATATAGTACCCACACTCCAGACAATGTTATTGTTCACAGATGTTCCCCACATATAGTACCACACTCCAGACAATGTTATTGTTCACAGATGTTCCCCACATGTAGTACCCACACTCCAGACAATGTTATTGTTCACAGATGTTCCCCACATGTAGTACCCACACTCCAGACAATGTTATTGTTCACAGATGTTCCCCACATGTAGTACCCACACTCCAGACAATGTTATTGTTCACAGATGTTCCCCACATGTAGTACCCACACTCCAGACAATGTTATTGTTCACAGATGTTCCCCACATGTAGTACCCACACTCCAGACAATGTTATTGTTCACAGATGTTCCCCACATGTAGTACCCACACTCCAGACAATGTTATTGTTCACAGATGTTCCCCACATGTAGTACCCCACTCCAGACAATGTTATTGTTCACAGATGTTCCCCACATGTAGTACCCACACTCCAGACAATGTTATTGTTCACAGATTTTCCCCCCACATGTAGTACCCACACTCCAGACAATGTTATTGTTCACAGATGTTCCCCCACATGTAGTACCCACACTCCAGACAATGTTATTGTTCACAGATGTTCCCCCACATGTAGTACCCACACTCCAGACAATGTTATTGTTCACAGATGTTCCCCCACATGTAGTACCCACACTCCAGACAATGTTATTGTTCACAGATGTTCCCCACATGTAGTACCCACACTCCAGACAATGTTATTGTTCACAGATGTTCCCCACATGTAGTACCCACACTCCAGACAATGTTATTGTTCACAGATGTTCCCCACATGTAGTACCCACACTCCAGACAATG
>WNWK01051991.1:0-2500 GCA_009830355.1 Cherax destructor | reverse complement strand
TACTGTACCCTCCAACAGTGTTGGACTGTACCTCCAACAGTGTTGTGACTGTACCTCCAACAGTGTTGTGACTGTCCCCTCCACAGGTTGTACTGTACCTCAACAGTGTTGTTACTGTCCTCCAACAGTGTTGTTACTGTACCTCCAACAGTGTGTGACTGTACCTCCAACAGTGTTGTTACTGTACCTCAACAGTGTTGTTACTGTACCTCCAACAGTGTTGTGACTGTACCTCCAACAGTGTTGTGACTGTACCTCCAACAGTGTGTGACTGTACCCTCCAACAGTGTTGTGACTGTACCTCCAACAGTGTTGTGACTGTACCGTCCAACAGTGTTGTTACTGTACCCTCCAACAGTGTTGTGACTGTACCCTCCAACAGTGTTGTGACTGTACCTCCAACAGTGTTGTGACTGTACCCTCCAACAGTGTTGTGACTGTACCCTCCAACAGTGTTGTGACTGTACCCTCCAACAGTGTTGTTACTGTACCCTCCAACAGTGTTGTTACTGTACCCTCCAACAGTGTTGTTACTGTACCCTCCAACAGTTGTTTCTGTACCCTCCAACAGTGTTGTTACTGTACCCTCCAACAGTGTTGTGACTGTACCCTCCAACAGTGTTGTGACTGTACCCTCCAACAGTGTTGTTACTGTACCATCCAACAGTGTTGTTACTGTACCCTCCAACAGTGTTGTGACTGTACCCTCCAACAGTGTTGTGACTGTACCCTCCAACAGTGTTGTTACTGTACCCTCCAACAGTGTTGTTACTGTACCCTCCAACAGTTGTTTCTGTACCCTCCAACAGTGTTGTTACTGTACCCTCCAACAGTGTTGTGACTGTACCCTCCAACAGTGTTGTGACTGTACCCTCCAACAGTGTTGTTACTGTACCCTCCAACAGTGTTGTTACTGTACCATCCAACAGTGTTGTTACTGTACCCTCCAACAGTGTTGTTACTGTACCCTCCAACAGTGTTGTGACTGTACCCTCCAACAGTGTTGTTACTGTACCCTCCAACAGTGTTGTTACTGTACCCTCCAACAGTGATACTGTACCCTCCATCAGTGTTGTTACTGTACCCTCCAACACTGTTAATGTGACTGTACCCTCCAACAGTGTTGCTGTTACTGTACCCACCAGCAGTGTTGCTGTTACTGTACCCCCAGCAGTGTTGCTGTTACTGTACCCACCAGCAGTGTTGCTGTTACTGTACCCACCAGCAGTGTTGCTGTTACTGTACCCCCAGCAGTGTTGCTGTTACTGTACCCACCAGCAGTGTTGCTGTTACTGTACCCACCAGCAGTGTTGCTGTTACTGTACCCCAGCAGTGTTGCTGTTACTGTACCCCCAGCAGTGTTACTGTACCCCCCAGCAGTGTTGTTGTTACTGTACCCCCCCAGCAGTTGTGCTGTTACTGTACCCCCAGCAGTGTTGCTGTTACTGTACCCACCAGCAGTGTTGCTGTTACTGTACCCCCAGCAGTGTTGCTGTTACTGTACCCACCAGCAGTGTTGCTGTTACTGTACCCACCAGCAGTGTTGCTGTTACTGTACCCCCAGCAGTGTTGCTGTTACTGTACCCACCAGCAGTGTTGTTGTTACTGTACCCCCCAGCAGTGTTGCTGTTACTGTACCCCCAGCAGTGTTGCTGTTACTGTACCCACCAGCAGTGTTGCTGTTACTGTACCCACCAGCAGTGTTGCTGTTACTGTACCCACCAGCAGTGTTGCTGTTACTATACCCACCAGCAGTGTTGCTGTTACTGTACCCACCAGCAGTGTTGCTGTTACTGTACCCACCAGCAGTGTTGCTGTTACTGTACCCCCAGCAGTGTTGCTGTTACTGTACCCACCAGCAGTTGTGCTGTTACTGTACCCCCAGCAGTGTTGCTGTTACTGTACCCCCAACAGTGTTGTTGTTACTGTACCCCCCAGCAGTTGTGCTGTTACTATACCCCAGCAGTGTTGCTGTTACTGACCCCCAGCAGTGTTGCTGAGCACACACACACAGTGTGCTTCCACCCCAGCTGTGACATCATAAACAAGTGACCAATTCATGACCCGGCTTTAGCAGGGAGGGGGAGGGAGGGGAGGTGCGCGCGCATATCTAACGATTTTCTTCTCCCAGCTGGTTTGTCTGTATTCGTTTGTGTGTGTGTGTGTGTATGTGTTAGTACCATTTTGTCCTAAGCACATGTCGTGTGTGTGTACTCACCTAGTTTGGTTGCAGGAGTCGAGTCACAGCTCCTCTCCCCCTCTTCACTGGTCGCTACTAGATCACTCTTCCTGCTCTATTAGCTATGAATAGATCCTGCCTCCGCTACATCACTTCCCAGACTATTCCACTTCCTGACCACTCTGTGACTGAAGAAATACTTCCTAACATCCTGTGATTCATCTGAGTCTTCAACTTCCAACTGTGACCCTTGTTGCTGTGTCCCATCTCTGGAACATCCTGTCTCTGTCCACCTTGTCGATTCCTCTCAGTATTTTATAT
>WNWK01051990.1:0-12314 GCA_009830355.1 Cherax destructor | reverse complement strand
TCAAGCCCTTTTTTATTCCCCAAATTAATCCCCATCTTCAACTTAAAACCTCGATCATGTCTCCCTCATTCTACGTTTTCAAAGAATGTAATTTAAGGGTCTTCAATTTTTCTTCATGGAAGATTTCTAATGCTATAATTAACTTTGTCATTCGTCGCAAGTTTTCTAACGAATTTATATCCATTCTGTAAATAAAACCAGAACTAGCTGCATAATCTAGGTGAGGCCTTACTAACGATGTATAAAGCTGTAATATAACCGCTGGACTTCGGGCTTACATTTTTGATAAAAACCCCAGTAATCTATTTGTTTTATTTCTTGCTTAGGTTGCTGACTTGGTTTGAGGTTGCTGCTTACCATAACCCCCAAATCCTTTTCGCATTCTGTACGGCTGAGTTCAACATTATTAAGCTGGTAGGTGCTGGGTTTATGAACATTCCCGGCTTTAAAACTTGCATTTATCTACATTGAACTGCATCTGCCATTTTTCTGACCGGAATTGGGTTTTCTAAATCCTCCGAATTTCCCCATGACATCTACGTCTGAATCGATTATCCTACCTATCTTCTGTCTCACGAATTTGCTCTATCACTAGTAATTCCCTCGTCAAGGTCATTGATATATATTATAAATAACAATGGGCCTAAGACTGATCCCTGTGGAACACCACTTTTACAAGTCCCTATTCGAATTTAACCCCATTTATGCACACTCTGCTTCTATTGGTGAGCCATGACTCGATCCGCACCTTTTTCCCCAATGCCATGAGCTACCACTTTCTTTAACAGTCTCTGGTGCGGTACTCTATAAAAGCCTTACTAAATCTAAATAAACAATATCGAATTCTTTATCGTGATCAACAGCCTCAAAGCTTTACTGAAGAAGGGTAATAAATTAGATAGGCAGGAACGGCCCCTCGTGAAACCATGCTGAGTATTATTAATCAAATTATGGTTATCTAGATGGCTTCTAATAATATCAGCTATAAATGACTCTAGTATTCTAATAATATCAGCTATAAATGACTCTAGTATTCTAATAATATCAGCTATAAATGACTCTAGATTACCGGTCAAGGAAGTCCAGTCAATTTGACTAAAGTTAAAATCCCTACTATCACTACGTTATTGTGTCTAAAGCCCTAACAATTTCGTCCCAAAGAGTCCCCCTCTATCGTGATCCAAGCCTTGAGGTCGGTATATTACACCTACAATCAGTTTTCCTGACCTTCTAGAAACTCTACCCAAACAGATTCTGTTAATGATCCATCTATTTTTATGCCTGTTTTTATGCAGCAATTTATATTTTCTCGTACATATAATGCAACTCCACCCCTTTCCCATTATATCTATCTACATGGAACAACTTAATCCCCTGAATATGACACTCAGCAATCATATCCCGACTCTTTATATTATACCATGTTTCAGTTATTGCAATGACATCAAAGTTCCCAGCACATGCTCCCAAACGTAATTCGTTAATTTTATTTCTGGCGCTTCGACAGTTAGTGTAAAATACATTGAGATGTATCTTCTTGTGAACCTTTTTCATATTCAGCTTTTGTTTTACACAATTTCTGTTACTATTATTACCCTGTGTTACTCGAATACTGTTATTGTTAAGATTTATGATGTCAAAGCCTGAATCAATATTTTGACCCTCATTATTCACCATTCCTAAACTCATACCTCTAACTAATCCTAGTTTAAAATCCTAACAACATCCTCAACTGAGCTAGAGAGAAATTCTACACCTGCCCTGGATAAGTGAACCCCATCCCTGGCATACATGTCATTTCGGCCATAGAAGTGGTCCCAGTTGTCAATGAATGGGACTGCATTATCCTTACAGTGTTTGTCCAGCCAGCAATTTATACCAATCGCTCTGGACAGCCATTCTTTTCCCAACACTCCTTCTTGGCAAAATGCCACATATAACAGGGCGCCCCCTTCTTCCTAATTATGTCTATTGCTGTCCTGTACCTTCTAACTAAATCCTCACTTCTACGCTTGCCTACATCATTGCCTCCAGCACTGAGGCAGATAATAGGATTGATCCCATTACCGTTCATGATGTTGTCAAGCCGGTAACAATATCCTCCATCCCAGCCCCAGGAAAGCAAACCCTCTGTCTCCTACTCTTATCCTTCAAGCAGAATGCCCTATCCATATACCTAACCTGGCTATCCCCAACAACAACAATGTTTTTACCTTCCTTTGTGTCGTTCGTCGTGACGTTCCTAGTAGTCGACTCACATTCATCGGGTAGCACGGAGAAGGCATTGGATGTTTCCACAGCAGTCGCTTTCTTCTTCATCGTTTCTAACTCTCCATTCGTTTTCTTGATCTTCAACTTTGTTCCTTGAAGTCCCGGGCCCCTGCCCAGGTTCCCTTCTTGACCTGAGGACTCACAACAGGAGGACTACTACGAATCCTCTTGTTTTCCTCCGTCAATCGCCGAATCTCAAGCTTCTCTACCCTCAATTCCTCCTTAAGCTGCTGGTAAAGTTGCTCAATGGACGGCATCTTGGTTCACTTCACAGAGCAAAAGTGGTTCAGTCCACAGAGAACCCTAGACACGTCCTCTCTGAGCTAAGAACAGGTCACCTCTGAGCTAAGAACAGATCACCTCTGAAGCTAAGAACAGATCACCTCTGCTAAGAACAGATCACCTCTGAGCTAGAGCAGATCACCTCTCAAAAGAACAGATCTCCTCTCCAATATTGAAGACCCTTAAATTACATTCACTTGTAAGACGTAGAATGAGGGAGACATGATCGAGGTATACAAGTGGAAAATAGGTATTAACAAAGGGGATATAAATAGGTCTTGAGGGTATCTCTCCAAGAGAGAACCCGCAATAATGGATTCAAGTTAGATAAGTTTAGATTTAGAAAGGATATAGGAAAGTATTGGTTTGGAAATAGGGTAGTTGATGAGTGGAACAGTCTGCCTAGTAGGGTTATTGAAGCAAGGACCTTGTGGAAGATAGCTAATGTAGTTCCTATATTCAAATCAGGGGATAAGTCCATTCCATCAAATTACCGTCCAATAAGCCTCACGTCTATATTAGGCAAATTATTAGAATCAATTATAGCTGATATTATCAGAAGTCACCTTGAAGAACATAATTTGATTAATGAATCTCAGCATGGGTTCACGAAAGGTCGTTCCTGCCTGACAAATTTACTGACGTTTTTCAATAAAACATTTGAGGCAGTAGACAGTGATACAGAATATGATATAGTTTACTTGGATTTCAGTAAGGCCTTCGATAGAGTACCTCACAGAGACTCTTAAGAAAGGTGGCAGCTCATGGTATAGGAGGTAAAGTTCTAGCATGGATAGAGGCATGGCTTACCAATAGAAAGCAGAGAGTTTCCATTAATGGGGTCAAATCTGAATGGGGATTTGTCACTAGTGGCGTTCCACAAGGATCAGTTTACATAAGAACATAAGAACATAAGAAAGGAGGAACACTGCAGCAGGCCTGTTGGCCCATACTAGGCAGGTCCTTCACAATCCATCCCACTAACAGAATAATTGCCCAACCTAATTTTCAATTCTACCCAAGAAATAAGGTTTGAAGATTCTATTAACTCAAGTGCGAGTCCCACTCAAATCCAACCCTCTCACTCATGAATTTATCCAACCTAAATTTGAAACTACCCAAGGTCCTAGCTTCAATAACCCTACTAGGCAGACTGTTCCACTCATCAACTACCCTATTTCCAAACCAATACTTTCCTATATCCTTTCTAAATCTAAACTTATCTAACTTGAATCCATTATTGCGGGTTCTCTCTTGGAGAGATATCCTCAAGACCTTATTTATATCCCCTTTGTTAATACCCATTTTCCACTTGTATACCTCGATCATGTCTCCCCTCATTCTACGTCTTACAAGTGAATGTAATTTTAGGGTCTTCAATCTTTCTTCGTAAGGAAGATTTCTAATGCTATGTATTAATTTAGTCATTCTACGCTGAATGTTTTCTAACGAATTTATGTCCATTCTGTAATATGGAGACCAGAACTGAGCTGCGTAATCTAGGTGAGGCCTTACTAATGATGTATAAAGCTGTAATATAACCTCTGGACTTCTGTTGCTAACACTTCTTGATATAAATCCTAGTAATCTATTTGCCTTATTACGTACGCTTAGGCATTGCTGTCTTGGTTTAAGGTTGCTGCTTACCATCACCCCCAAGTCCTTCTCCAATCTGTATGGCTAAGTTCTACGTTATTTAACTTATAAGTGCTTGGGTTATGGACACTCCCGAGCTTCAGAACCTTGCATTTATCTACATTGAACTGCATCTGCCACTTTTCTGACCACGAATTAAGTTTGTCTAAATCTTCCTGAAGTTCTATGACATCTATGTTTGAATCAATTATCCTACCTATCTTCGTGTCGTCGGCGAATTTGCTCATATCACTAGTAATTCCCTCATCAAGGTCATTGATATATATTATAAATAACAATGGGCCTAAGACTGATCCCTGTGGAACACCACTTGTTACAAGTCCCCATTCGGATTTAACCCCATTTATGCACACTCTCTGCTTCCTATTGGTGAGCCATGACTCGATCCATGACAGCACTTTTCCCCCAATGCCATGAGCTGCCACTTTCTTTAACAGTCTCTGGTGCGGTACTCTATCAAAAGCCTTACTAAAGTTTTGGGCCCATTGTTGTTCATAATTTACATTAATGACCTTGATGAAGGAATTGCAAGTGACATGAGTAAATTTGCTGATGATACAAAAATAGGCCGTATAATTCATTCTGAGGAGGATAACAGTGACCTCCAGGAGGATTTGGATAAATTAATGTCATGGTCTGAAAAGTGGCAGATGAAGTTCAATGTGGACAAGTGTAAGGTGCTAGTCGTTGGTAATGAAAATATCCCTCGAATTTATAAACTAGGTGAAGTTGAGCTTGATCATACAGAATGTGAAAAAGACTTGGGAGTCATGGTAAGCAGAAATCTAAAGCCAAGACAACAGTGCCTAAGTGTGCGCAATAAGGCTAACAGATTACTAGGATTTATTTCAAGATGTATAAGCAACAGAAGTCCAAAAGTTATTTTACAGCTCTATACATCACTAGTGAGACCTCATTTGGATTATGCAGCTCAGTTTTGGTCTCCTTACTACAGGATGGATATAGATTCATTGGAGAACATACAAAGAAGAAAGACTAAAATGATTTACAGTATAAGAAATCTCCCGTATGAAGATAGACTTAGAGCATTGAATCTCCACTCTCTGGAGAGACGTAGAATGAGGGGAGATATCATCGAGGTGTACAAGTGGATGATGGGCATAAACAAAGGAGATATTAATAAAATACTGAGGATATCGAACCAAGTAAGAACGAGAAATAACGGATTTAAATTGGATAAATTTAGATTTAGAAAGGACATAGGCAAGTACTGGTTTTCGAACAGAGTTGTAGATGCATGGAACAATCTTCCGATTAGGGTGATAGAGGCTAGGACCTTGGGTGGCTTTAAAAAGAGATTGGACAAATATATGAGTGGGAGGGGCTGGGTTTGATTAGTGTCGTGAGTACAGGAGTAAATTCTTAGGTAGTGGTGGTTTTGATAAGGACCTGCCTTGTATGGGCCAGTAGGCCTTCTGCAGTGTTCCTCCATTATTATGTTCTTATGTTATGTTCTAAGGACCTGTCTCCTGCTTTGAAAATAGGTATTACATTTGCAATTTTCCACTTATCTGGCACCATGCCAGTTTGCAGTGATATGTTGAAAAGATTAGCCATAGGTTTGCTAAGCTCTTCTTTACATTCCTTTAGAACCCTTGCATACAGTTCATCAGGGCCTGGGGATTTGTTAGGTTTTAATTTATCTATTTGTCTAAGGACCATGTCACTTGTGACCCTGATCGTGCATAGTTTACTATCGTCCTGGTCTACATAATTTATTATTTCTGGAATATCGCTAGTATCTTCCTGTGTAAAAACTGAGAGGAAGTAAGTGTTAAAAATTCTACACATTTCCTTATCACTGACGGTGAGCTGACCTGAGTAACTTTTGAGTGGGCCTATCTTGTCCCAAATCTTACTTCTGTATACCTGAAAAAATCCTTTTTAGTTTTCGATTCTCTTGCAACTTTAACCTCATTGTCTCTTTTTGCTTTTCTTATTCCCTTTTTTATTTCTCTCTTTAATTGAATATATTGATTACTTAATTGCCCCTCCCCTCTTTTGATTCGCCTATATATGCCTCTCTTTTGACCAATGAGATGTTTTAATCTATTGTTCATCCATTTAGGATCATTTTTGTTTGATCTGATTTCCCTATTAGGAACATAAGTTGTCTGAGCAGCTAGAACTATTCTCTGGAAAACGTCATATTGGCAATCACCACCTACCTGACCCACTGTCAGGTCATTCCAGTTCAGCCCACCCAGGTAATTTTTCAGTCCTATGAAATCAGCCAGGCGGAAGTCAGGGACAGAGACTTGATTGTCAGTATTAGGGTAATTCCATGATATATTAAAACTGAGTGATTTGTGATCACTCTCCCCAAGCTCATCATTAACCTCAAGATTATTAATTAGCGATTCCCTGCTGGCAAGAACCAAGTCTAGCAGGTTATTTCCTCTAGTTGGTTCTGTCACCAACTGTTTCAAAAAACAATCCTGAATCGTATCAAGAAAGTCACTTGACTCTAAATTTCCTGTCAAATTGCTCCAGTCAACTTGTCTAAAGTTGAAATCTCCCATTAGCACAACATTTTCATATGCAGATGCCTTACGAATTTCATCCCATAGAAGTTTACTGCACTCCCTATCAAGATTTGGGGGCCTGTAAATCACACCCAAGATAAGTTTTACACGGCCTTCAAGAAGCTGTAACCAAACAGATTCAGTGGCTGACGCTTCTAATTTTATATCTTGTCTAACACAACAGTTTAAATTGTCTCTGACATACATCGCTACTCCACCACCCTTCCTGTTGACCCTATCAGTGTGGAATAATTTATAGCCTTGTATGTGACATTCAGAAGGCAACTCTCTATCTTTCAGATTGAGCCAGGTCTCTGTTATAGCAATAATATCTATGTAGATGAATGGTTCAGAGAACCGACAAGTTGTTAAATTAGACACATATGCAACACTTGGGTATCTTTATTGAGAAAACGTTTCGCCACACAGTGGCTTCATCAGTCCAATACAAAAAAGAAAGTAGTAATAAAAGGAGGAGTTTGAGGTAATCAGTCCCTCGGCCTGGAGTCGATGTGTTCAGTCCATCAATCTAGAAGTAAATACAACATAAGGCAAATAGAAGTTGCTTATATACTGTAGACAGGTGAGATGAAGCAGGAGGAGGCAGGTCATAGTGGTATCAACCACTAGTCGAAGTAAGTCCTTGTCCAAAGGTTTGGACAAATGTTGAAGAATCCCTTTGTATCAAGATCCCAAGAAGTTGCTGTGTCAGACAGGATGTAGATGAATGGTTCAGAGAACCGACAAGTTGTTAAATTAGACACATATGCAACACTTGGGTATCTTTATTGAGAAAACGTTTCGCCACACAGTGGCTTCATCAGTCCAATACAAAAAAGAAAGTAGTAATAAAAGGAGGAGTTTGAGGTAATCAGTCCCTCGGCCTGGAGTCGATGTGTTCAGTCAAAATTTAATCGTGGGTTTCAAAAACAAATTACACATTTCTTTTAAATATCTAGAATAAATAATTCTCAACCTGTGATGACATATTACTTAAAAGATTTGAATGATAATACAATTGAAGGAGATTTTTATTGTGAAGAATTGATATCAGCTTTATTATCAGACATATATTATTGACAAAGTTCAGGGTATGCAAAAATCCGAGGAAATTCATTTCATCGAGTGTCATATATATGTTACGACCCATCTTTTAATTCATGGGTGAAAGAAAGTGAATTGTTAAAATAATGATAAAAAATATTAACGGAATAATTTAAACATTTAACTGTCATTCTCGTTGGAGTCAGGCGAAAATATTGGAGGTTTTTGTTGAAACAATTTAAAAATTCGCATATGAATTTTAATAGTGTGAACTTTATCGTGAAGAAATTAACATTAGACCCGAGTATTATAAAAAAAATAAAATCCTTGGCAGGTAAGAAAGTAGGAGTTGAACACAAGAAGAAATATTTACTAAGTAACAGAGGAGGGAATCTGATGGGCATTGTATTACCATTGGCAGTAAATATAATTTCTAAATTGTTTAGTAATTCATGAAGGATTTTTTTCTCGTTTGAACCTATGTAATTGATCGTAAAAAGAGACAAGACACGATGAAAGAAGGTGAAGTACTTCCCACCAAGTCATGTGCAGGCGCACAGAAGCAGGTGGGCGCACATAAACAGGTGGGCGCACAGAAGCAGGTGGGCGCACAGAAGCAGGTGGGTACACAGAAGCAGGTGTAAAGAAACTCGATCAATCATAAGTCTGTTAAACCACGCAAGAAAAGTTTTGTCTCACCTTAATCGAATATAGTTCCTTGATAATGTGAGTAGTCACGAAAGCGCTTGGAATTCTTCTGTTTTTTCATAGTGGTTGTTTTGCATATTTTGATATCACCTGTTTGGAAAAATAAACACATAAGCAGTATAATGTGATCCTTTATTGACAACGTTTCGCCCACGCAGTGGGCTTTATCGAATCACAGACAGATCTACCTGGAAAATGAGCAACATGGAGATATATATAGGGTACAGTCAGGTGGAGAATGCTGGGTCAGGTGGAGAAAGCTGCATGTGAGTCTTAAAAGTAGTGTGATAGTTAAAAACATAGTGTGACTTAAAGGACCTGCAGTGTACCATTCTTGAGTTCTAGGTGGGATAGCGTTGAAGAAGTTTCTTGGCAATAGGTTCAGCTATGTTGTAGAAGCCGTTGTTCTGGTTGAAGTTGTTGGATATACAGATGAGTGATGATTCTGGGATTCTTCGGTATTGCGTGTTGTCTTCTCTGGCGATGAGTCTTGCGTTTCTGTAGTTGATTAAATGGTTGTGTAAATTTCGGTGTTGAACACAGGCATTTCTTGAGTCGTCAGATCTGCCTGCGTACTGGTGTTCTGAAATGCGTGTTTGTAGGTCTCTGGATGTTTCTCCAACGTATAATTTGCTGCAGCCATTACAAGGGATTGTGTATACCCTGCCGTGGATTGAAGCTTTTCCTGTCTGTTACTGGTAATGTCCTTAATGGTGGTGGATGTGGAGGTGGATACTCAGAATGAGGTCTTAGAAAAAATGTTGGAAACTTGTTTGGAAATGGAGTTGGTGGGAAGGACTATGTATATCTTCTCAGCAGTGTCTTCTCTGGGTGTGTTGAAGATGTTTAATGCCCGTCGTCTGCAGTCTCTAATGAAGTGACGAGGATAGTGAAGTTTGGAAAAACTTGTTCAATGGGGGAGCATTCTTCTTCAAGGAACTCACTGCTGCAGATTCTGAGTGCGCGCAGGAAAAAGCCTATAATTACACCACGTTTAATTTTGGTGTCGTGGTGAGGTAGAAGTGGAGAAGATCGTGTTGATTGGTAGGTTTTCGATATACTTTAAAACGAAGTTCATGGTCAGCTTTGCAGAGAAGAACATCAAGGAAAGGAAGAGTGTTGTCGACTTCTTCTTCTAGTGTAAACTGGATTGATGGCTCAACCTGGTTGAGTTCGTGTTGGAGAGCTTGAACGTTGAAGCGTCTGGAAGTTATGATGAGAATGTCGTCAACATAACGAAGCCAGGTGACAGAAGAGGGAATAATAGTGGAAAATCGCTCGGCTTCCAAATGTTCCATATATAGGTTCGCAAGGACGGCACTAAGTGGCGATCCCATGGGTAGTCCAAAAGTTTGCTGAAAGAGTTGGTTTTCGAAAGAGAAACATGTAAAGCCCACACATAGTTCAACAAGGTCGATGAAATCGCTGGCTGGAAGAGGAAGATCAAGCGAGTCGTCAATTTCCCTGCGCAAGAGATCGATAGCTTGTGTAGTAGGTACTTTGGTGAATAGGGATGTTACATCAAGGATGGAGAGTTTCTTGTTTCTGATGTTGATGTTGCGGATGCGATTGAGAAGGTCACCAGAGTGTTTGAGATGTGCTGGACTGATGGTGCCCAAAAGTTTGGAGAGGTGTTTAGCGAGAATTCCTGAGATTTGGTGGGGAGCACTGCCTATTCCCGAGGATATGTCGGTATTTTATACCATTTATTTCCATATCACCTGTTTACTGTGATCTTTTGCTATATATATATATATATATATATATATATATATATATATATATATATATATATATATATATATATATATATATATATATATGCTAGGAATTCGCAAGAGCAGGCGAAATATTCACAAACACTGATCTCTGGCCGACGGAGACTCGAACCTACGAACCTCATGACAAGGTACGCAGTGCTTTACCGACCGTACAACACTGGTCCAATACCTTGGCATCCAGCTTTCGCTAGACGTTATTCCAAGGCAGCCAGCTTTCAGGCAGGAAGGCTTACAGCTTTTCATTTCATCCCCTGCATGCATCGACACAACTAGAGATTTTTACAATGCTAGGAATTCGCAAGAGCAGGCGAAATATTCACAAACACTGATCTCTGGCCGACGGAGACTCAAACCTACGAACCTCATGACAAGGTACGCAGTGCTTTACCGACCGTACCACACTGGTCCAATACCTTGGCATCCAGCTTTCGCTAGACGTTATTCCAAGGCAGCCAGCTTTCAGGCAGGAAGGCTTACAGCTTTTCATCTCATCCCCTGCATGCATCGACACAACTAGAGATTTTTACAATGCTAGGAATTCGCAAGAGCAGGCGAAATATTCACAAACACTGATCTCTGGCCGACGGAGACTCGAACCTACGAACCTCATGACAAGGTACGCAGTGCTTTACCGACCGTACCACACTGGTCCAATACCTTGGCATCCAGCTTTCGCTAGACGTTATTCCAAGGCAGCCAGCTTTCAGGCAGGAAGGCTTACAGCTTTTCATCTCATCCCCTGCATGCATCGACGCAACTAGAGATTTTTACAATGCTAGGAATTCGCAAGAGCAGGCGAAATATTCACAAACACTGATCTCTGGCCGACGGAGACTCGAACCTACGAACCTCATGACAAGGTACGCAGTGCTTTACCGACCGTACCACACTGGTCCAATACCTTGGCATCCAGCTTTCGCTAGACGTTATTCCAAGGCAGCCAGCTTTCAGGCAGGAAGGCTTACAGCTTTTCATCTCATCCCCTGCATGCATCGACACAACTAGAGATTTTTACAATGCTAGGAATTCGCAAGAGCAGGCGAAATATTCACAAACACTGATCTCTGGCCGACGGAGACTCGAACCTACGAACCTCATGACAAGGTACGCAGTGCTTTACCGACCGTACCACACTGGTCCAATACCTTGGCATCCAGCTTTCGCTAGACGTTATTCCAAGGCAGCCAGCTTTCAGGCAGGAAGGCTTACAGCTTTTCATCTCATCCCCTGCATGCATCGACACAACTAGAGATTTTTACAATGCTAGGAATTCGCAAGAGCAGGCGAAATATTCACAAAACACTGATCTCTGGCCGACGGAGACTCGAGATCAGTGTTTGTGAATATATATATATATATATATATATATATATATATATATATATATATATATATATATTAAGTCAGTGGTGGACCTGACTTAACTCAGTGAAGACGTGTCTTGTGTGCTCTCTGTCAATCTGAAGGAGATGTCCTCTCTTGAGCTACTCTACCAGCAGCTGAAGGAAGAACTGAGGGTAGCTAAGCTTGAGATACAGCGACTGACTGAGGAAAACAAGAGGATTCGTAGTAATTCTCCTGTTGAGAATCCTCAAGCCAAGAAAGGAACCTGGACAGTGGCTAAAACGCATGGGACAAAGTTAAGGATCAAGAGGACGGGTGGAGAGGTAGAAACAACGAAGACCCAGGAGAATGTTGTGGAAACATCGAACCCATTCTCCGTGCTACCCGATGAATGTGAGTCGACTTCTGGGAGCGTCACGACGAAAGACACACAGGAAGGTAAAAACATTGTTGTTGTTGGGGACAGTCAGGTTAGGTACATGGATAGGGCTTTCTGTTTGATTGATAGGAGTAGGAGACAGAGGGTTTGCTTTCCTGGGGCTGGGATGGAGGATATTGTTAGCCGTCTGGACGACATCATGAGAGGTAATTGGAGCAATCCTATTATCTGTCTCAGTGCTGGAGGCAACGATGTTGGCAGACGTAGGAGTGAGGACCTGACTAGCAGGTTTAGGTCAGCAAT
>WNWK01051989.1:0-12314 GCA_009830355.1 Cherax destructor | reverse complement strand
ATGAAGAATGCAACCTGTCTCTTTGTGTATTCACTCAGGTGTTGCTAGGTAATAGGTAGGTAGGTAGATGTCTATGTTATTGAGAAGGACGAGAACAATCTTGTAATCAGAATTCCTAAATGTGCTTATTCGTCCAGTAGTGAAAAGATATCGTTGGCGTAGATCTTCATTACTTTAAACTTATTTTCCTGTGGATTAGAGATAGAAGGTTCATCAGCATCGACTGAGGTTATGACTTTTGAGGTCAGTCACTAAGTGAATTGGTTCCTACTGGTGGCGTTTAGCAGAAAAGTTGTTTACATATCCGTGGTTAACGTTGACACGAGGACCACTAAAAATGTGAAATCAAGGCGGGGAAAAGGAAGATTATGTTTATCAGTGAATTTTCTGAACGGAATATTTATGGTAGATTAATAGGAACATTAACAAATAGGGAAATAACATGAAATGATGTTATGTGTGATGTTGAGTGCTTGAAGTGGCCTGGATTGATGGTGCCAAGAAAGCTGGAGAGATGCGACGTCAAGTGGCCAGTAAAGTCTGTGCAGAGCACTACCTAATAACGAGGAAGTAGGTCTGATGAAAATGTGTATTTTGGAAAGTAGCTAGAGTGTGGCTGGTCAAGGTTACCCAGGAAAGTAGTGCATAAGTTTTTTACCTTGCTCGGATCAATGAAGAATGCAACCTGTCTCTTTGTGTATTCACTCAGGTGTTGCTAGGTAATAGGTAGGTAGGTAGATGTCTATGTTATTGAGAAGGACGAGCAATCTTGTAATCCAGGGTACCACAAATGTCTTATTCGTCAGTAGTGAAAAAGATATCGTTGGCATAGATCTTCATTGCTTTAAACATTTTTCCTGTGGATTAGAATAGAAGGTTCATCAGCATCGACTGGGATTATGACTTTTTGAGGTCAGTCACTAAAGTGGTGGTTCCTACTGGTGGCGTTTAGCAGAAAGTTGTTTACATATATCCGTGGTGAACTTAGGCCTAGGTTAGGAGCCTCACCTCTAGTGTGTTGCCTTAAAGCTGAGTTAATGGTGGTTCTGATACCTTGCCTTTAGCTGCTTTACCCCCTTTCATTCTACTCACTGCCTCACGAACTTCCCCCACATTCACAACTGGTTCTTCCACACTCCTATAAGGTGTTATTCCTCCTTGCCCTATACACGAAATAACAGCTTCCCTATCTTCCTCAACATTTAACAATTCCTCAAAATATTCCCTCCATCTTCCCGATACCTCTAACTCTCCATTTAATAACTCTCCTCTCCTATTTTTAACTGACAAATCCATTCTTTCCTTAGGCTTTCTCAACTTATTAATCTCACTCCAAAACTTTTTCTTATTTTCAACAAAATTTGTTGATAACATATTTTTACATTGTTTCACCACTCTCTTAACCTCTCTTTTTTCTCTCCATATACTCCTCCCTCCTTGCATCACTTCTATTTTGTAGGTACAATTCAGTCTGGGGAACATAAGGTAGTTATTGCAGTGATGTATAACCCACAACAGAACTGTAGGAGGCCAAGAGAGGAATATGAAGAGAGCAACAGAGCAATGGTGGACACACTGGCTGAGGTGGGAAGAAGAGCTCACTCGAGCGGAGCAAAGTTACTGGGTATGGGCGATTTCAATCACAGGGAGATCAATTGGGAAAACCTGGAGCCACATGGGGGTCCCGAAACATGGAGAGCCAAGATGATGGACGTGGTACTGGAAAACCTCATGCATCAACATGTCAGGGACACTACCAGAGAGAGAGAGGGGAGGATGAACAAGCAAGGCTGGACCTCGTGTTCACCCTGAGCATATGAGAGGCCCCTGGGAGCCAGTAACCACGCGGTTCTGAGCTTTGAGTACATAGAGTTACAAGTGGAGAGGGTAACAGGAGTTGAATGGGAAAAGCTGAACTATAAAAGGGGGGACTACACGGGTATGAGGAACCTCTTGCAGGAGGTTCAGTGGGATACAAAAATGGTAGGAAAGTCAATAAACGAAATGATGGAATACATAACAATAAAATGCAAGGAGGCAGAGGAAAGGTTTGTTCCCAAAGGCAACAGAAATAATGGGAAGACCAGAACGAGCCCTTGGTTTACCGGAAGGTGTAGAGAGGCAAAGACTAAGTGCACTAGAGAATGGAAGTACAGAAGACAAAGGACCCAGGAAATTAAGGGATTAGGGGAAGAGCCAGAAACGAGTATGCACTGATAAGGAGGGAGGTCCAGCGACAGTACGAAAACGACAAAGCATCGAAAGTCAAGTCTGACCCGAAACTGATGTGTAGCCACATTAGGAGGAAGACAACAGTCAAAGACCAGGTGATCAGGCTGAGGAAAGAAGGTGGGGAACTCACAAGAAACGATCAAGAGGTATGCGAGGAGCTCAACACAAGATTTAAGGAAGTATTTACAGTGGAGACAGGAAGGACTCTGGGAAGACAGAACAGAGGGGACATCAACAAGGAATATACCAACAAGTGTTGGATGAGATAAGGGTTTGATATTTAGGTTAAGAGGTGAGTGTTCTTAGGGCTTAGGCTGTTGGGAGAGTGAGGTGGTGAGAGCTCTTGATTCAAAGACTTAGTGTATATGAATCAACATTTGTGAAAGCTTACCTTCGAAAGGTTTTACCACATAATGTTAAAACAGTTTGCATTATTGTGTTTAATTCTTCATTTTGATAATATACCTACCCCACGTTTGTTTCCCATAATTCACGCTAAGGAATGTGCTGGCCTACGGCCTGTTTCTGTGAGCACCCACTATGTGACTAGCCTCCAGCCTCGCTATGATCCTGCCTTTCCCGAGGACATTTCCTACTCCCTTTGGAATCTTGGCTCTTGCCTTCCCCCTTCATTAACATTTACATATTCTGCACTGCCCCTACACGCCAGCTACCTTCACTGGCAAAAAATATGTATTACAGTAGTGACAGCCGTTACCAGCAATGCAAGGTACTGAGCTCAAGTCCAAGGGGTGAGTATGTCCAATGTCTTGAAACCTTTGAAAAGAGTTTCCAGTAGATTTTCCGAGGGGTTGGACGCCTGTCTTGATCCACCTCGCAAAATAATTCATTTCTCTTCACTTGATCGACAGAGAAGATTTACGAGTAGAAAACAGTCTGGAGATGCTCAGCATAACCTCTGCTCTAACTTCAACTCTGGTTAAAATAGTAGAGATCAAATGGCAGTATTCCTGATGCCATGTGACTATCTGACCCATGTCATGGTGTCAGTCAGCTTGTACAAAGAATGTCACTTTGCCAGCTAACTGGCACAATAGAGTTACAGTGTATGTAAACAGAGCTTTTAAAGGAGACCATATGCTAGTTGATAGTGGCACGTGCACAGTCAAGGGTGTATCTCAATCGTTGCACTCTATACGACGTTGTAAGCTGCAAGTTCTTGTCATAAAATGCTCTTAGAGGAGATTTCATTCTGAGATAGAACATAACACTGGTAGATCTTATCAGATTCCCTCTCCCTGCCTGGGGTTGGAGGGAGACCTAGCTACGACAGACTATCCTGATGAAGTCCCTAGACTTGTCAAAGTTATCCATAGCGCTTTCTCTGCAGTTGCACTAAACAGTGAACGCCGTATTCCACTAGAGAAAGGCACTAAAACCATTTACGTGCCTGCGTGCCAATTGCTTCATGCACAAAGAGTCTTTGCTGAAGAACTCAAACTAAGATGCTCCATGATGGATTTATCGAAGATTCTATTTCTCTGTGGAATGCTCCATTTATCCGTATTCCTAAGAAAGATGGGACATGGAGTCGTTTAATCAAATGCAGGAAATTGAATGCATGCACAATTCCAGACCATTTCTCTTTGCCAGTTCTGAATGACCTACTGCAGAACATTGATAACAAAAAAATTGACACCTGATCTTTAACAAGGGTTTTGGCAGATTCCTTTTGATGAACAAAGAATTGACAGCACTATCTGCACAAGCTGGGTTGAGGAGCAGCCTAATAACATTCAGATGTTTGATGACTACAATGTTTTGTACTTTCTCCTGGGTAACACCCTAATGGTCTACCTAAATGAACTCATTGTGATGTCCCAGAATGTGCCTTCACATCTTGTAACTCTTGACTCGGTATTGCAAAATTTAGCCAAGGCGAGTCTCAGAGATAAGCTCTTTAAATGCCAGTTTCCAAGAAAAGAAATGAAGTTTTTTGGGCCACGTAGTGACCTGGAGTATACCTGGAGAGGGTTTCGGGGGTCAACGCCCCCGCGGCCCGGTCTGTGATTAGGCCTTATGGTGGATCAGGGCCTGATCAACCAGGCTGTTACTGTTGGCCGCACGCAACCCGACGTACGAACCACAGCCCGGCTGGTCAGGTACTGACTTTGGGTGCCTGTCCAGTGCCTTCTTGAAGACAGCCAGGGGTCTATTTGTAATCTCCCTAATGTATGCTGGGAGGCAGTTGAACAGTCTTGGGCCCCTGACGAAATAAAGACAGACAAGTCCAAACTCTCCACTGTTCAGAAATTTCCCAAGTCCTATGATAACAGATGCTGTTCGCTTCTTCATAGACTTATCTGGATTCTACTGCACCTTAATAACCTGATTTTTCACCATAGCCACACCAGTGACCCAGCCCGTCAAGAAGGATGTAGGCTCAATTTGAGTGGATTTTCGACCAGGAAAAGGCCATTGTTACACTTAATAATAGGTTAATGTCCTTACTTTACCAAGGAGTTTATCTTGACGACAAATGCCAGCAAAGTTGGCATTGGTGCCATTTGTCGCAAGAGTCTAATGGCAAGCAACAGCCAGGAGCTTATGCTAGTCATATTCTTACACCAGCTACTCAGTAACAGAGTTCGAGACCTTAGGGGGCCAGGTAGTGGGCGGTTGCACTCGGTGTGCAGACGAAAATAAATGAAAAATGAGTTAAGCTTACTTAAAAAATGCTACAAAAATCTGTCAACATTTTGGTGTAATTCTCGTATTTGTACGATGTTTCTAGTTGTTTGGATATTTTCAACTGATAAAACATGGCTAATCCGATTTTTGGTAAGATTCTTGTACTGTAATATATCTTATCTTCATCCCCCACCAAAACAAAAAAAAAAAGTTGGTAAGATGTCCCATAGCTCGATCGCTAGCGCACTCAGCTCACACACTGAGGTCCGGAGTTCAAATCTCCGGTACGGCTGGAAAACATTAGGGACGTGTTTCCATAAGATTCCTGTTGTCCCTGCTCACCCATCAGAATAAAATGGGTACCTGGGTGTTAGTCAACTGGTGTGGGTCGCATCCTGGGCCAAAACTGACCTAATTTGCCCAAAATACTCAGCATAACAAGTGGATTTCAATATAGTAGTATGTCATTGATGTCAGCTAGGTCTGTATACCTTGTACATGTACTTGTAGAAATAGAGATTATAATATTATTACAATGGAAATAAGTCACTCTGACTTTCTTGGGTTGTCCTAGGTTCTCTACTCAGATGATGTTATGTATGATAATCTATGTAACTGTATTTGTGTATACCTGAATAAACTTACTACATTTCCTGTGGTGACTCCTAAATTAGTATACGTATTCTCAAGCATGATGTGGTCCGGTGGTCTTGTGGCTAGAGCTCTCGCTTCACACACGGAGGGCCCGGGTTCGATTCCCGGCGGGTGGAAACATTTCGAAGTGTTTCCTTACACCTGTTGTCATGTTCACCTAGCAGCAAATAGGTATGTGAACTTTCGCCGATTTTTTTTCTGATTTTTTTTTGTGTTTTTCTCTTATAGTATATTGAAATAACTATTGACATCTTTACAAAGTGTAAGGAGCTAGGGAGACTAAAAAGAAGCCAGAAATGACGATGAAGACGCCATGATTGGAAGAAGTAAGTATATGCCCAAGGTGCTTTAAAATGTTTTATTTTTACGCTATTATTGACAATTGTATTCATTTATCTATAACAAATCTTCCAAAACTATATAAGACATACAATAAATACCATATAACCAAATTACAGTCTCCAAAATTAATAAAAAATTACTTATTCCGAGGAGTGCTCAGAGCCGAGCGTAAATAGCCTTGTATGCAGTGTATGCTCAAGGATATAATGTTACGTTCTCTCTTCTCTACTAACACTAGAGAAAACTGTGCATCACACGGGATACTGTAGTAGAACACTCTTCTCCAATAAAAAGACTCATAAATAGCTCGATTTTAATAATAAGAATATTATTGTTAATAAAAATAATATATTACTCTCGAGTAATATACTTGGCCACGTTTTCGCTGAAATCTCGTAAGTTATTGGTTTATTTACTGGTAATTGTCTATTAATAATGAACAAAATGAAAGGATTTTCACACCAAGCATTCAACAATTAATGTTTTACAAACTGGTAAAAGATTTTTGCAATAGCA
This sequence comes from Cherax destructor, assembly GCA_009830355.1. NCBI lineage: Eukaryota > Metazoa > Arthropoda > Malacostraca > Decapoda > Parastacidae > Cherax > Cherax destructor. Next base: position 5,918 of record WNWK01051989.1, on the reverse strand, counting down.
CAATTTTTTTTCCTTTTGTGGTTGGGTAAAGTGTATATAATTGATAAATTTCAGAAGCTTACCAATTTTGGGAAAATTTTCATATAATTTTCCCAAATTTATAGTGCATACATTTTTATAATGAAATAAGTGTGAAGTGTGTTGCTGTTGGTTTAAAATTAATTTAAGAGTGAATAAGGAACCAATAGATGAGAGAGTCGGGCGGAGGGAGGACGCCATGTTGAACTGAATGAGTGAGGACACTTAGCAATTTGTGTCAGAAATTCGGCGTTTTCCGAGGCTTAATGGAATTCTGGCCTCAAAATGATGGTCCTGCTGAAGAAATGGGGACAAGGAATTGGCAGGACATCAAAAAATTTCGTGTGAATGGGAAAGATAAGGAGGCAGTCAGTCACCACCGACAGATAAGTAACCATCTTTCATGTAGATTCTAACTGGCCAGTGTAGTTTCTATATAGTAAGACAGGTGTTATGGGTGATCCAGCTGCATTAAGTGCTCTCCAGAGGAAACATTGGTAAGTGGTAACACAATTTTTTTTGTCAATAATTATACCAATTTATGGACCCCAATGGAAATAAGTCACTCTGAATTTTTTGGGTTATCCTAGGTTCTCTACACATATGCTGCTATGTATGATAATCTATGTAACTGTATTTGTGTACACCTGAATAAACTTACTTACTGGAATAATCTTAAATATATGTGGACCCCACCATGTATTTTCTACAGTCAGTTTTAAAAACCATATAGCTCACTAAGAGTGTCCACAATGGAAATAAGTGAAGGACCCCAATGGAAATAAATAAAGGACCCCAATGGAAATAAATCACTCTGTCTGACTTTTTTGGGTCATCCTGGAGGGTTCTCTACACATATGCTGCTATGTATGATAATCTATGTAAATGTATTTGTGTATACCTGAATAAACTTACTTACTTACTTACTTGTTGCTAATTTTGTCAAGGCTGGGAACCAAAGCAGTCATAGTACTAGGGGGAGAGAGCACAACTTTGTAGTTCCCACAGTCAGTGACCAGACTTCAAACACCTTTTATTGTACAGCAATAAAGGAATGCAACAGACTGCCTGCACATGTCAAAGCCAGTCATAGATAAGATACGATTTCTTCTGAATTTTAACCCGGGAGGGTTAGCCACCCAGGATAACCCAAGAAAGTCAGTGCGTCATCGAGGACTGTCTGTCCAATTTCCATTGGGGTCCTTAATCTTGTCCCCCAGGATGCGACCCACACCAGTCGACTAACACCCAGGTCCCTATTTGCTGCTAGGTGAACATGACAACAGGTGTAAGGAAACACGTCGAAATATTTCCATCTCGCCGGGAATCGAATCCGGGCTCTCCGCGTGTGAAGCGAGAGCTTTAGCCACCAGGCCAAGAGTTTTTTGTGAAGTATCTTGAACATGCTTCATCTTAGTGGTTTGAATTGTTAATGAGTCTTGCATCTTGCAAAAAGGACAATATCCTGTAAAGTTAAGGGTGTTGTGGATAATGATGGTAAATGCAAATCAGTACTTACTAAGCAGGTGATCTTACATAAAGAAAAGGTCCTCTTGTTTCTCTCCTTCAACTGCTTCCTGCAATCATACCATACACAGGACCTTTCTTTTAATCAAATACTCCTTGCATGTATCCAAAATAATTATTATGAACATATGTAAACATTTGAAGGTGGACTGTATGAGGGGGAAAATAGTGAAGACTATCATAGGACTTGGGTATTTAAAAACAATATATCAACTAACAACGACCAATTCTAATGACAACAAACTTAAGTTTTTTGTTGTTGATAATCTGCAACCTAATGCTGATCATCATAACCTAAGAGAGACCTGCTAAATAGGGCACTTGTACAGTTTGGGAACTAGAACTTGTAGATTGGCGGACAGATGTGATGTTAAGTATTCAATGGACAGCCACTGAAGGTGTTGTGAAGCGATGAGATTGTTGCTCCATTTGGCTAGCGTTTACCTGTATGGATTATAATGTACTGTTTGTTAACTATTCAAACCTTTTTTTTTTGCTCTTCATTCACCTAAGTGAATTTGAGAGTCATCGGTTTGAAGTTTCACTTTGTTATTCAGCAACGTATGTTTCAATTTGCACATTTTCATTAGACAAATTGTGATATTGATTTCAATGCAATAACTAGAGAATGCTTCTTCTATTCAACTTCAAACTGTTAATGCTGGTACAGTGGTACCCTGGATTTCGTCAATAATTCGTTCAAGAAGGCTGTTCGAGTGCCGTTACCGAACGAATTTGTTCCCATAAGGACGAATGTAAATTAGATTAATCCGTTTCAAACCCCCCAAAATACACTTACAAAAGCACTTACAAAAATACACTTACATAATTGTTCGAGTTGGGAGCTGTACGAAATCCGGGGTACCATCTTATATTTAAGAGGGCTGGGTTTGAAGCTGCTGTCACTTTTGAGAACTGGTTCTCTCACTTCATATTGGTCACACGTGAATCTTCCATTGATATCATGTGGGGAGGCGCCCATAGCCCTTCTATGAAATGTGTCAGGTCTTGGTGAGGGTTAAATACCTTTTGATTAATTTTACATTTATGAAAAAGTATGTAGAATTTATTTCCGGTCTTTAAGTTCCTTAAAGATCCCCTGACTTCTTATAAATTTAGGACTTTGCTAAAATATCATCTTATCTCTCAATACTAACCAAATCAACCAAAACAACTAACTAGTTATTTTATGTGGCCTCTATACTTTAAACCTCTGCCAGTCCATGAAATATTACTTACTGAACCATTAATTGTAATATTTTTTATTATGTGCAACTTCAAGATTATTATCCTTATAAACTTCCACCTTGACTACCTCGTATTAGTATTAAGATTAAATATGATTGTAATCAAGTAAACCACTTGTCTAGTTTTAAGTAATTACTATGTACTATCATCTTGTCTAGTTTTATGTAGTTACTATGTATTAGGATTAATCTGCCCGAAATGCCCCGGCATGATAGTGGCTTTCTTTCTACTTAGCAAACCAGAATTTTTATTATATATTGTAACCTTTACAAAGAAATAAACCTTTACTTTACTTTATTACTTTACTTTACCTAATTAATTATATTCTATATGATCTGCCGGTATGGATCCCGGCCCGGGTCTCTTCCAATTTGGCGACCCGGCATCGGTTCCCCTGTAGGGAAGTGTCATGTATCGACGTTAAAGGTACATGTGTGGTATTCCTTTGGTGGGTACCTAATTAATGTAGCGACAGAAAGGGAGGAGAATGATATTTTTTTTTAGCTAAAACACATGTAAATGTAAATAACTCTTTTTACCTTATTCTTAGTATATCTCCTTTATAGTATAATAATAAGATATTATCTCCTTTATAGTATAATAATAAGATATTATCTCCTTTATAGTATAATAATAATATATTATCTCCTTTATAGTATAATAATAAGATATTATCTCCTTTATAGTATAATAATAAGGTAGTCTTACTTCTGTTACCTTGTCATAAAACTCCAGGAGGTTTGTGACACAGTAATGCCTTCCATGAATCCGTGCTGGTTGTCATTTATAATCTTGTTCTGTTCCAGGTGCTCTACCACTCTCCTCTTGATAATTTTCTCCATGACTTTGCATACTATACACGTCAGTGACACTGGTCTATAGTTTAGTGCCTCGTTTCTGTTTCCTTTCTTAAAAATGGGAACTACATTTGCTGTCTCCCATACCTCAGGTAGTTGCCCAGTTTCGAGTGATGTGTTGAAGATCGTGGTTAGTGGCACACACAGCATCTCTGCTCCCTCTCTTAGGACCCACGGGGAGATGTTGTCCGGTCTCATCGCCTTTGTTGGTATATTCCTTGTTGGTGTCCCCCTCTGTTCTGTCTTCCCAGAGTCCTTCCTGTCTCCACTGTAAATACTTCCTTAAATCTCGTGTTGAGTTTCTTGTGAGTTCCCCACCTTCTTTCCTCAGCCTGATCACCTGGTCTTTAACTGTTGTCTTCCTCCTAATGTGGCTATTCAGCAGTTTCAGGTCAGACTTGACTTTCGATGCTATGTCATTTTCGTACTGTCGCTGGGCCTCCCTCCTTACCAGTGCATACTCGTTTCTGGCTCTTTCCCTAATCCCCTTAATTTCCTGGGTCCTTTGTCTTCTGTACTTTCTCCATTCTCTAGTGCACTTAGTTTTTGCCTCCCTACACCTTCGTGTGTGTGTGTGTGCTTGTGTGTGTGTGTGTTTGTGTGCTCGTGTGTGTGTGTGACCCAATTAATATTTGTACTTATTGCTCATTACAATTGTGACCGGGTGTGGACGTGTGAAGGGCTCATTACTTTGTAATTTACAAATATCATTTCAAGATTTACACCGATCATTTGCCATTGTTGTCTCTCTTTCCGTACAAGAATTTCAACCAAGGAATGCTGTGAAAAGTGGCAAAACTAGTGAATCCTGGTAGAACTGTATACCAGTTGGTGATACTAGAATCCCTAGTACTAGCAACACTGATGTTGTTCCATTATGTCCCAGGCGCAGCGCCAGTGCCAGAAAGGCAAGAATGAAATACTTCTGGCCTAAAATGACAGCACATTGCCTGCAGCATGAAGGTACTGTTACCAGTCTTTACCCCATTCTCAGGTAACCCAATACCTTTGGAGAGAATTTCTGCCGACGTATTGACGTACTTCTCGACATCGGAGAATGGTAACAAACACCTTGTAATGGTTGATAACCTGACACGGTACAGTGAGCTAATACCCATTCCTGATAAAACGGCCGACACCATTGCTGATGCTTTCAGAGAATAAAGTTAGCACCTGAGAGGATTTTACAAAGTAGTAGAGATGCAAGGAGGGAGGAGTATATGGAGAGAAAAATAGAGGTCAAGAGAGTGTTGAAGCAGTGTAAAAAGAGAGCAAATGAGAGAGTGGGTGAGATGTTATCAATAAATTTTGTTGAAAATAAGAAAAAGTTTTGGAGAGATTAATAAGTTGAGGAATCCTACGGAACGAATGTATTTGATAGTTAAAAATAGGAGAGTTACTAAATGGAGAGTTAGAGGTATCGGGAAGATGGAGGGAATATTTTGAGGAATTGTTAAATGTTGATGAAGATAGGGAAGCTGTGATTTCGTGTATAGTGCAAGGAGGAATAACATCTTGTAGGAGTGAGGAAGAGCCAGTTGGGAGTGTGGGCCTCTTTAACGGGGGCTCCTTGTCGCGGTAAAGAGGCTATCGGTCTGAGGAATTGGACCTCTTGGTCTTCTTCCACAGACCGAACCTAATTACCCCAATCATCCCTTCCCTTTCCCATCTTCCCCATCCTCCCTTGTCCCTTTCCTCCTCCTCCTCCTCATCCCTCCCTTATTCCCTTCCCATTTTTACCCTGTGAGCTTCTCTCTACAGGCATTCCGGTTCCTAGGTAGGGGGAAGGGTACCGAGGTCCATCCCATTCCGTTGAGGTTCTTCGTGGTGGTGTAGTTTGCCGTGGAATCTGGATCGCCTGGGGATGTCCCGATCCCTCTCCAGTCTCCTGGGGGGTGGCTTTGGGTATCTTTCAGGCAACGAGTGTATCTCTGGAGGCCACCTTTCGGATTCCGGGAGTGGTGGCTGAAGGAGGTATGCTTTGTGGCGGGTATCCGGCCACCCTCTCTTTTGTCCACCGAAATGGCTCGGTGGATGTGAGGTTGCTATCCCTGATTGCTGGTTTACTGGCATGAAAGGTAGGGTATGGCACGGGTTCCATGCAGCATCTGCACTACTTGCGGTGTTGAGGTCCTCTTGGGTGCGAAGGGGGATTTACGCCGCTTTCATTCCTCCTAGGAGCTATTCCTCCACGTTCCCCCCTTTTTTTATTCTTTTTTTTCTTTTTATTTTCTTTTCCTCTTTCTTTTTCTTAAAAACAAAAAGAAA
>WNWK01051988.1:0-12314 GCA_009830355.1 Cherax destructor | reverse complement strand
AGATAGACTGGGGCCCTAATCTGCACTCTCTAAAAAGGCGTAGGGGGAGATAAAATTTTAGGTGTATAAATGGAAAAAAAAGGAATAAAAAAAGGGGGATGTAAATAGCTTGTTGAAAATATCAAGCCAAGACAGGACCCCAAAACGGTTTAAAGGGGTTGGGAAAAAAGTTCAGATTCAGGAAGGATATGGGGAAAGCACTGGTTTTAATAGAGTTGTGGATGAGTGGAACAAACTCCCGAGTACCGTCATAGAAGCTAAGAGATGTGTATTTTTAAAAATAGGTTGGATAAATAATGAGTGGGTGGGGGTGGGGTGAGTTGGACCTGACAGCTTGTGCTACTAGGTCAGATGCTTACTAATTCCTTAAGGGGAAGTGCCCTGACTACCTGAGTTTAGGGGGAAAAAGGGTTACCCCCAGGTGGTAAAGGGTCAAAAGGAGGGAGTGATGGACCTGCCTTGCAGGGGTCAGTAGGCCTGCTGCATTTTTCCTTTTTTTCTTATGTTTCTTATGTTCTTATGTAAGTCTATCACAAAAATTCAAAACACAAAAATAATGCAAACTTAACACAAACAAACAAAAATAAGCATGCCGGGCAATATCTCACTTAATTTTCACAAAAGAACAATGATTACTGTCTAAAAAATTATCCTGTATTCAAAGGATTCCTTTTTATATTCTTTTCTCTTATTAAAACATTTAATTTACTTCTCACTTTCTTTTCTAAACATAATAGGCTTTTCAATACCTTAACACAATAACACTTCCATTTTTCACACCCTTTCAGCTACAGACAGTGTAATCAGCAGACAATCAGAGTGGGTCAGCAGACATTCAGAGTGGGTCAGCAGACACTCAGAGTGGGTCAGCAGACACTCAGAGTGGGTCAGCAGACACTCAGAGTGGGTCAGCAGACACTCAGAGTGGGTCAGCAGACACTCAGAGTGGGTCAGCAGACACTCAGAGTGGGTCAGCACATTTGTGGCTCCATGGTACACAAGTTCCTTATCACTCAGTTCCCCTTAAAACTAATTTCACCTTAAAACTTATTTTTCCTGGTTCCAGTGACTTTCTGTACCCCTACTTAAAATTACAACTAGCTCCTCAAGTCAGCGAATTCCATGATATCAGAAGAGATTCTATGTTTCAATACTAGCAAGTGGACTATGTCACAGCCTCCCTCACACACGTCAACCAACAAGAAGCACTCCACTATACAACACCACTGCTGGGATCAAGAGACTACCTGGGTCACTGAACCAGTTCCAAGGACTGACTCATTTCATACACATGAACACTCCTCTGGCAGATCAAAAATAGGATTAAAAACATCATTTCTTATATATCATTCTTGGCTGGCAGGACAGCCACATAAGAGAGGTAAGGGCAGGACACATTCAGCACAGAAGAATACAAGTGGTTTACTGAGCCAGTAAAAGCAGGCTTCTTGATTGCTTGCTCACTGCTTCCACAATAATGTATCTCAGTATATCCTAAAAGCTACATACAGTGTAATCAGCAGACACTCAGAGTGGGTCAGCACATTTGTGGCTCCATGGTACACAAGTTCCTTATTCATCAGAGTATTTGTGAACAACAGCGTTACTTCACTCCCACAGGTGACATCCTTCCATAACTCCGAAGTGGGCAGCTCATGGCTGGCAAGAATATATGGTGGTGCGCCCCTTGCACACTAGTCAAAATCCCTGGTACTCCACTCTAACAGAGCTGCCAGCAGTGTAGCTAGCACAGCATTATAGGAGCTCTCAATATGGCAGCAAATCTTGGCTACCTCAGTGAAGGCATTATCATAGCAAACTGAGGCATCAGTTAGTGTGAATAATGGGTGAATTATGGATGACTACGGTGGCCAGCTTCCTGATCAACCATTGAAGGTAGAAGCAGGTCAGTGAGGAGACATGTGAAGCTGTCAGCTGACAGGTAACTACGGGTAATTCAGCTTTAGGGTAACAGCAGGAGGATGATAGCCCAGAAGTGAATCAGCTCTCGGTGACAGCAGGTATGTCAGCAGCTGGGTGATGGTGGGTGGATAAAGAGCTGCGTGATGGCGGGTGAGTCAAGACCTGGGTGATGGTGCGTAGGTGAAGACCTGGGTGATGGCGGGTGAGTCAAGACCTGGGTGATGGCGGGTGAGTCAAGACCTGGGTGATGGTGCGTAGGTGAAGACCTGGGTGATGGCGGGTGAGTCAAGACCTGGGTGATGGCGGGTGAGTCAAGACCTGGGTGATGGTGCGTAGGTGAAGACCTGGGTGATGGCGGGTGAGTCAAGACCTAGGTGATGGTGCGTAGGTGAAGACCTGGGTGATGGCGGGTGAGTCAAGACCTGGGTGATGGCGGGTGAGTCAAGACCTGGGTGATGGTGCGTAGGTGAAGACCTGGGTGATGAAGGGTGGGTCAAGACCTGGGTGATGGCAAGCTGGTCAAAAGCTGGGTGATGGCGGGTGGGTCAAGAGTTGGGTGATGGTAGGTGGGTCAAAAGCTGGGTGATGGTAGGTGGGTCAAGAGCAGGATGATGGTGGGTGGGTCAAGAGCTGGGTGATGGCGGGTGGGTCAAGAGCTGGTGGGTAAATCAGCAACCTGGTCACTTTCATAAAGACACTCTTGATGTGGCAGAAGTTGGGTTAATCAGGCTTGGATAATGGTGTAACCCGAGAAACCCCTCACAAGTCACCCCCAGTACAGGATATTAGGGAACACTGACACACCATAATGGAGGATCAGAGTGAAGAATGGTAGAAGACCCAGGTAAAGCATGGTGGAAAACCAAGGGAGAGAATGTGAGGTGATCCTGTTGGAGGATGGAAAGGAAGATTTCTGGAGAATATACAAGAATATGATTTAACTGATGAAGGAATTCTTAGTGGAGCTTTGTTGAATTTTAAGACAGTTTTAGCTAGTAAGTTTTGAAGGGAGTTGCCAGAGAAGTTTTGGTGATGACTGGCAAAAGACTTTAGGTTGGGGTAGGCGAAAAATGATTGAAGGCACGAGGGAGAGTTAGATGTAAAGGTAACTAGAAGAGCTAGTGATGAACGTGGCTGGTAGATTTAGTGATGAACGTGGGTGATAGATTTAGTAATGTACTCGATGCATACCCCACCCCCCAACCCTAGATCACTGTAATGGCTGGGAAATGGCATTCCTCAAATGGGTAGCATGCCACCATGAAACACCCCGGAATAGAAACTGTTAAATAAAGCTACCAGTCACCTCATACCATATATCCCAAATGGCATTGCTCAACAAAAATATATTAAATTTTATAAGAAAAAAAGTCTTTAAGGGCAAGCAAGCACTTGAAACAGATTGGGACCGTAGCAATGTGTCCCCTCACCAAAATTAACTTATTTGTTTTACAATATATATATATATATATATATATATATATATATATATATATATATATATATATATATATATATATATATATATATATATATATATATATATATATATATATATATATATACCATAGGTAGTAGGTTGGTAGACCTGAACCACCCAGGGAGGTACTACCATCCTGCCAGGTGACTGTGAAACAGAAATCTGAAACTGTCATAAACATGCAAGATTTCAGGTACGTCTTGCTACTTCTACTTACACTTAGGTCACACTACGCAAACATGTACACGTTTATGTATACACATTCATCTAAGTTTTCTTTGATTTTATCTTAATAGTTCTTGTTCTTATTGTTTTTCCTTTCATATCCATGGGGAAGTGGAATAAGAATCTTTCCTCCGTAAGCCATGCGTGTTGTGAAAGTCAACTAAAATGCCAGGAACAATGGGCTAGTAACCCTTTTCCTGTATAGCTTACTAAAAAGAAAAGAAGAAACCGTCAAAGTGGGATGTTTGAATGTGTGTGGATGTTGTGCGAATGATAAGAAAGAGATGATTGTAGATGTTATGAATGAAAAGAAGCTGGATGTCCTGGCTTTAAGTGAGACAAAGCTGAAGGGGGTAGGAGAGTTTCAGTGGGGAGAAATAAATGGGATTAGGTCAGCGGTTTCAAATAGAGTTAGAGCTAAAGAAGGAGTGGCAATACTGTTGAATAATCAGTTATGGCAGGTAAAGAAGGAATATAAATGTATAAATTCAAGGATTATGTGGAGTAAAATAAAGGTTGGATGTGAAAAGTGGGTTATAGTAAGTGTTTATGCACCTGGAGCAGAGAGAAGTGTAGAGGAGAGAGAGATTTTGGGAAATGTTGAGTGAGTGTGTGGGAGTTTTGAACCAAGTGAGATAGTAATTGTGGTTGGGGATCTTAATGCTAAAGTGGGTAAAAATGTTGTGGAGGGTGTAGTAGGTAAATTTGGGGTGTCAGGGGTAAATGTAAATGGGGAACCATTAATTGAGCTCTGTGTAGAAAGAGGTTTGGTAATAAGTAATACATATTTTATGAAAAAGAGGATAAATAAAAATACAAGTTATGATATAGCACGTAAGGAAAGTAGTTTGTTGGATTATGTATTGGTGGATAAAAGGTTGATGGGTAGGCTTCAGGATGTACATGTTTATAGAGGGGCAACGGATATATCGGATCATTATTTGGTTGTAGCTACAGTTAGAGTAAAAGATAGATGGGAGAAAAAGAAAATGGCAACAGCAAGTAAGAGAGAGGTAAAAGTGTATAAACTAAGGGAGGAGGAAGTTAGGGTGAGATATAAGCAACTATTGGCAGAAAGGTGGGCTAGTGCAAGTATGAGTAGTGGGGGGGTTGAAGAGAGTTGGGATAGTTTTAAAAATGAAGTATTAGAATGTGGGGCAGAAGTTTGTGGCTATAGGAGGGTGGGTGCAGGAGGAAAGAGGAGTGAGTGGGTGGAATGAAGAAGTAAAGGGTGTGATAAAGAGAAAAAGGTAGCTTATGAGAGGTTTTTACAAAACAGAAGTGTTAATAGAAGAGCAGAGTATATGGAGAGTAAAAGAAAGGTGAAGAGAGTGGTGAGAGAGTGCAAAAGAAGAGCGGATGAAAGAATGGGAGAGGCTCTGTCAAGAAATTTTGCTGAAAACAAGAAAATTTTTTGGAGTGAGATAAACAAGGTAAGAAAGCCTAGGGAACAAATGGATTTGTCAGTTAAAAACAGAGTAGAGGAGTTAGTAGATGAGGAGCTGGAGGTATTGGGTAGATAGCGGGAATATTTTGAGGAAATTTTAAATGTCGATGAAAAAAGGGAGGCGGTAATTTCATGTACTGGCCAGGGAGGTACAACATCGTTTAGGAGTGAAGAAGAGCAGGATGTGAGTGTGGGGAGGTGCGTGAGGCATTACGTAGAATGAAAGGGGGTAAAGCAGCTGGAACTGACGGGATCATGACAGAAATGTTAAAAGCAGGGGGGGATATAGTGCTGGAGTGGTTGGTATTTTTGTTTAATAAATGTATGAAAGATGGGAAGGTACCTAGGGATTGGCAGAGAGCATGTATAGTTCCTTTATATAAAGGGAAAAGGGATAAAAGAGAGTGTAAAAATTATAGGGGAATAAGTTTACTGAGTATACCAGGTAAAGTGTATGGCAGGGTTATTATTGAAAGAATTAGAAGTAAGACAGAGAGTAGGATTGCAGATGAGCAAGGAGGCTTTAGAGTGGGTAGGGGATGTGTAGATCAAGTGTTTACAGTGAAGCATATATGTGAACAGTATTTAGATAAAGGTAGAGAAGTTTTTATTGCATTTATGGATTTAGAAAAGGCATATGATAGAGTGGATAGGGGAGCAATGTGGCAAATGTTGCAAGTGTATGGAATAGGTAGTAAGTTACTGAAGGCTGTAAAGAGTTTTTATGAGGATAGTGAGGCTCAGGTTAGGGTGTGTAGGAGAGAGGGAGATTACTTCCCGGTAAAAGTAGGTCTTAGACAGGGATGTGTAATGTCACCATGGTTGTTTAATATATTTATAGATGGGGTTGTAAAAGAAGTAAATGCTAGGGTGTTGGGGACAGGGGTGGGATTAAATTATGGAGAATTAAATGCAAAATGGGAGTTGACACAGTTACTTTTTGCTGATGATACTGTGCTTATGGGAGATTCTAAAGAAAAGTTGCAGAGGTTAGTGGATGAGTTTGGGAGAGTGTGTAAAGGTAGAAAGTTAAAAGTGAACATAGATAAGAGTAAGGTGATGAGGGTATCAAACGAATTAAATAAAGAAAAATTGGATATCGCATTGGAGAGAGGGATTATGGAAGAAGTAAATGTTTTCAGATATTTGGGAGTTGACGTGTCAGCGGATGGGTTTATGAAGGATGAGGTTAACCATAGAATTGATGAAGGAAAAAAGGTGAGTGGTGCATTGAGGTATCTGTGGAGACAAAAAACGTTATCCATGGGGGCAAAGAAGGGAATGTACGAAAGTATAGTGGTACCAGCACTCTTATATGGGTGTGAAGCATGGGTTGCAAATGCTGCAGCGAGGAGGCGGCTGGAGGCAGTGGAGATGTCCTGTCTAAGGGCAATGTGTGGTGTAAATATTATGCAGAAAATTCGGAATGTGGAAATTAGGAGGTGTGGAGTTACTAAAAGTATTTGTCAGAGGGCTGAAGAGGGGTTGTTGAGGTGGTTTGGTCATTTAGAGAGAATGGATCAAAGTAGAATGACTTGGAGAGCGTATAAATCTGTAGGGAAAGGAAGGCGTGGTAGGGGTCGTCCTAGAAAAGGTTGGAGGGAAGGGGTAAAGGAGGTTTTGTGGGCGAGGGGCTTGGACTTCCAGCAAGCATGTGTGAGCGTGTTAGATAGGAGTGAATGGAGACGAATGGTTTTTGGGACATGACGATCTGTTGGAGTGTGAGCAGGGTAACATTTTGTGAAGGGATTCAGGGAAACCAGTTAATTGATTTAGTTGGACTTGAGTCCTGGAAATGGGAAGTACAATGCCAGCACTTTAAAGGAGGGGTCTGAGATAGTGACAGCTTGGATGGACTATTCTCAGCTGTCGTATCTGAGTTCCTCTGCAAAGACAGTAATTATGTATGAGTGTGGTGAAAGTGTTGAATGATGATGAAAGTATTTTCTTTTTGGGGATTTTCGGTGGGAGACGGCCAAATATATATATATATATATATATATATATATATATATATATATATATATATATATATATATATATATATATATATATATATATATATATATATATGTATATCTAAGTTCCTCAAGTAGCTGGGCAAAAGACTCAACAGGGTAACTAGGGATCCCAGGGCAGCTAGTTTTATGTTCCAGCGACTCAGCGCTGCTGTTCAGAGGGGTAATTCATGTTGTATTCTGCTCACGCGCCCCAGCTCGGAAGAGCTGGATGAGATTTTCGCATTATAATCAGTGACAAACATGTAACAATATGTACTAGATATGTATCGCTCACACCTCGTGTACTGTATATGTCATCTTTATATCAACAATGTATCTCTTAAATATTTTGTACCATATTATGTAATAAAATATACCTATTGGTAAAAAAAAAAAAAAAAAATGGGGTGTTAGGGGAAGTGGAATATTCAAATGACATCAGGAAGAAATCCAAATTTTCTTCCTTGAAGCCTTTTTATCCACTTCTCCGAGGCTATGGGTCCCACAATTTGTACCAGAGGTGGACCCCATCCTATATATATATATATATATATATATATGCAAGACAACCACTATGAAAAAATAGAAGAATTCCAAGCGCTTTCGTGACTACTCACATTATCAAGGAGCTATAAAAGGAAACGTGAGAAGAAGGCTTATAAAGAGGCAGAATACACCTCACAGTCACATCACACTAACAAAGACAACACCTCACAGTAGCGTAACATCTCACGACTCTGTGAAGAAGAACATAAGAAAGGACCTGAAACTCTACCCAAGAATTAAGATTAGTCCAATTTATCATTAAATTCTTCCCAAATTTTATTAATTATAAATGAATCCAATTTATATAAACCAAAAGAAATATTCATATTATTTTCAAAACTGCTTTTAATGAAACATGATTATATTATATTCCTCTCAACCATGGACTTGCTTGATACAACCTTCTCAGCATTTTGAAAATCAATTGGATGGTTAAAGTCTTCACATGAATAAATAGAGCATTAGAATCTTGTCCAGTTCTAATGCTATATTTATGTTGTTTTAATCTTAGTTCAAGACTTTTACCAGTTTGACCATAATAAACTTTATCGCATATTTTACAGGGAATCTTATAGACACATCCGTCAGCATTTTGGGGGAATTTTTATCAAAAGTCTTTTTACTGTATCAAGATTTTTAAATACAACTTTGATATTAAAATTCTTAAGAAAAGAAGGCATATCAACCAAGTTTTCATGGTAAGGAGAACCAACATATTTTTGGTTGAATAAGGTTGGTTGTCCTTTTGGATTGTAAAAGTATTTCTAGCTATTTTAAAAGATTTATCTATTATGTTTCTTGGGTATTTTAAATCATTAGCTATTTCATAAATTTTAGAGATTTCTTCATGTATGAACTCTGGACTACAAATACGTAAAGCTCTCAAAAACATAGAAGAGAAAACCGACACTTTAACTCTATCTTGATGTGAAGAGTAATAGTGTACATAGGAACAATTATTTGTAGGTTTTCTGTAAATTTTAAATTTAAAATTAATGTTACCCTTAATAATAAAAACATCTAGGAAGGGCAATGAGTTATTTACTTCAAATTCAACAGTAAAATTTATAGAATGAGCTAAGCTATTTAATTTAACAAGGAAATGGTTTATGTCTACATTCTTAGGCATAAGGCACAAAATGTCATCAACATATCTATACCACTTAGTTCTATTGGGAAGGATTGTGTTAAGCAATCTTGTTTCGAAAAATTCCATATATAAATTACTAAGAACAGGTGAAAGAGGATTTCCCATTGCCATACCAAACTTCTGAGTGTAAAACTCATCATTAAATACAAATTTTGCATCAACAATACAAAGTTTAATAAGTTTAATGATAGTAGGAACTGGCAATGGTAAATCGTAATTAACCAGATCTTCAGATAAGAACTTTAGTAAATCATCAACTGGAACTTTTGTAAACAAGGAGGTAACATCAAAACTAACCATATTGAAATCATTTAAATCAGTCAAGGTGCTTAATTTATCAACTAAATCTAAGTTGTTTTTAACATTAAAATTAGAAATTTTTCCAACAATTGGGCTCAAAATATCAACAAGCCATTTAGAAAGTTTATAAGAAACTGAACCTATGGAGCTAATAATTGGTCTAACAGGATTACCAGGTTTGTGTGTTTTAATTAATCCTTTTATAATTCCTTGATAATGTGAGTAGTCACGAAAGCGCTTGGAATTCTTCTATTTTTTCATAGTGGTTGTCTTGCATATTTTGATATCACCTGTTTACTGTGATCTTTTTGCATATATATATATATATATATATATATATATATATATATATATATATATATATATATATATATATATAAATAGGTATATTTTATTACATAATATGGTACAAAAGTTTTAAGAGATACATTGGTGACTGTCTGACTCATGTCACAAAAACCATTTGTCTCCATTAACTCTGTAACAAACTCACGCACACTTGCTGGAAGTCCAAGCTCCTCGCCAACAAAACCTCCTTTACCCCTTCCCTCCAACTTTTTCGAGGATGACCCCTACCCTGCTTTCCTTCTACAGATTTATACGCTCTCCAAGTCATTCTACTTTGATCCATTCTGTCTAAATGACCAAACTACTTCAACAACCCCTCTTCAGCCCTCTGATTAATACTTTTAGTAACTCGACACCTCCTAATTCCCACACTCCGAATTCTCTGCATAATATTTACACCATACATTGCCCTTACACAGGACATATCCACAGCCTCCAGCCGCCTCCTCGCTTCATACCCCATATAAGAGTGTTGGTACCACTATACTTTCATTCATTCCCTTCTTTGCCTCCATAGTTAACGTTTTTTGTCTCCACAGATACCTTAACGCACCCGCTGACAAGTCCATTCCCAAATATCTGAACACATTCACTTCTTCCATAATCCCTCTCTCCAATGTGATATACAATTTTTCTTTATCTAAATTGTTTGATACCCCTCATCACCTTACTCTTATCTATGTTCACTTTTAACTTTCTACCTTTACACACCCTCCCAAACTCGTCCACTAACCTTTGCAAATTTTCTTTAGAATCTCCCATAAGCACAGTATCATCAGCAAAAAGTAACTGTATCAACTTCCATTTTGTACTTGATTCCCCATAATTTAATCCCACCCCTCTCCCCAACACCCTAGCATTTACTTCTTTTACAACCCCATCTATAAATATATTAAACAACCATGGTGACATTACACATCCCTGTCTAAGACCTACTTTTACCAGGAAGTAATCTCCCTCTCTCCTACACACCCTAACCTAAGCCTCACTATCCTCATAAAAACTCTTTACAGCATTTAGAAACTTACTACCTATTCCAAACACTTGCAACATTTGCCACATTGCTCTCCTATCCCCTCTATCATATGCCTTTTCTAAATCCATAAATGCAATGAAAACTTCTCTACCTTTTTCTAAATACTGTTCACATATATGCTTCAATGTAAACACTTGATCTACACATCCCCTACCCACTCTAAAGCCTCCTTGCTCATCTGCAATCCTACTCTCTGTCTTACCTCTAATTCTTTCAATAATGATCCTACCATACACTTTACCTGGTATAATCAGTGTTACTACTTCGATATCGTAACTTAAATAAAAAGGTCCTGGCTTCTAAATGGCTGCATAATCTGCTGTCTAGGGGCATTTAAATTACATTGAAAAAACACAACAACTCTCGGGCCAGCATACAAGTATATTAAACAACATTAATTTAGGAAGGAAGGACAAAAACTCACTTATACAAAAATATGTCTATATATTAAAGTAAATTATATACAAGTTATAACCTACTACAAAAAACACTACACTCCAGTACACCAAATAAACATTTATAAACAGGGAGGCTCCATGACATCCCCCTAATTTCCTGCTGGCTACTTAGCCTACAGTTAAAATATTATACTCTACAAAACAGACCCTTGCACACACTAGGGCCTTAAAAAACAAGAGAGCACGTAAATACAAAATTTCTTATATTATACACAAAAAAAACTCACCAAACCACCTACTCACACTACTACCCAAACAAGATGACCTTACCCCATCACCACCCGTCTCGTACTGAACTAAACACCTCAACTGCTCCTGTGCTTGGCCACTCTGCCGCGACAGGGATAAAACGCGTCTTGTTCCAGTACAAACTCGGAAAATGACATTATGTATGGAGTGTTTTTTAAAAAATATTTCACTATGTAATATCCCCTACCCAGCACCCACTTGGGTGCAGCTAGTCAAGGAAAAGGAAAGGAACCCTTGGTCTGGGGAAACATAAAAACCTCCCCAAAATAATAAAACTGCATCAAGCACTGTCTTGATGCAATTGACTTGTACATACAAAAAAACACAATATAAACATTAACATAAAGCTTATCTCTGCAATGAGCACTGCTAATCCGCAGTCATGTTGAACTCGCTTGACATAAAAGTGATCAGGTTTTATGCCAAATGAGACGTGATGCTTTATAGCTGTACTCTGAAACATAAGCAGGAAAATGCACCATTACAACACTGTGTTGACCAAACAACTACGTTGATGCATTTTGTGTGCTTTAATGTTCTTGTGGGTGTCACCAGAGCATAGGTTAGTTAGTTTTTGTACATCCTTGATAATGTGATAAGTCACGAAAGCACTTAGAATATCACAATTTTTTTACAGTGGTTGATCTGTATATATATATATATATATATATATATATATATATATACAAATTGTGGGACCCATAGCCTAGGAGAAGTGGATAAAAAGGCTTCAAGGAAGAATATTTTGATTTCTTCCTGAAGCCATTTGAATATACACTTCCCTACCACCTCATCTTTTATATGTATATATATATATATATATATATATATATATATATATATATATATATATATAATATATATATATAATGAAACAATACGTAAACTCACAAAACAATAATAATAACTGAACATCTTCCATATTAAAACATAAGGAATATGATTTCTGTGTTCATCACTAGATGTGAACAACTAGCACATTGTGTTCATCACTAGTTGTGATCAACAAGCACATTGTGTTCATCACTAGATGTGATCAACAAGCACATTGTGTTCATCACTAGTTGTGATCAACAAGCACATTGTGTTCATCACTAGATGTGAACAACTAGCACATTGTGTTCATCACTAGTTGTGATCAACAAGCACATT
>WNWK01051987.1:0-12314 GCA_009830355.1 Cherax destructor | reverse complement strand
AAAATGTACATTACTATAATTACACCCCATATGTATATTATAGAAAAAAAGAATTTGAATTTGAATTTGAATAGAGAGTTGGTACTAAGTTTATTGTTTCCTTTTCAGTTTAAAGCTACCACTTGTGTTGCCCACACCTTTTCTGTATTATTTGCCCTCCATAACTGCATTTGTGATTTAATTACCAAGTCATCAGGGCCCCCTGAAGTGCATAGTAAACGAGCAATTTCTCTGAAGATCAAACAAGAAATTGTAAAAAAGCATAATGAAGTTATAATTAGAGCATTAGTGCATGAGTATGGCTTTTCACAACAACCATCTCTACTATTATCAAGATAAAGAAAATAATAAAGTTGTTGACGAATCTCAGCTAATGCAAAAAGGCAGATAAATTATCAGAGATGGAAAGACTGTTGTTATTGTGAAATAAGGGAGAGGCAGATGTGAGGTGCAAGACAAATTTACGATGATTTAAAACGTTTCCCCCTAAGCTGTAATGCTAGTCCTTATGATGATTTTAAAGCTAGCAGAGAGTGGCTCAAAGGGTTTTCCCCAAGAAAAGAGCTGATATTAAAAGTGTTTTGAGACATGGTGAGGCTTCCAGTGCTGAAAAGTAGCTGCTGAAGCTTTCAGCTTCAGTGTAAAAAGCTTGTTACAATGAAGGATTATCTACCTCAACAAGAATTTAATGTGGACGAGACAGGGCTCTATTGGAAAGAATGCTCAGGTGAACATTCACAAGAAAGGTGGGAGCCACTTTCCCTAGGTATAAGCTTATGAAAGATAAGCTTACTCTGCTGTTGGGTGCCAATGCCTCCGGAGATTTCAAGTTGAGGCCATGCTTGTTTACCACTCAAAATACCCCAGTGTTTAAACAAAACGTATCCAAGGGCAGCTTGGGAGTGTTCTGCGTTGCAACAGGGTCTGGGTGACAAGACAACTCTTCAGTGAATGGGCCCAAGAAGTGTTTTGTCCGGAGATTGTCCAATATCTGGAGGCAGAATTTAACTTTGTTACAGTTAAATTCCTCTCACCTAATACTACTACTATGCTTCAGCCTATGGACCAGCAAGTGATTGCCAATTTCAAGATATTTGCCAAGCGCTTTGCAAATAATAATATCTTTAATTCTACATGTACAAGGTATACAGGCCTAGCTGACATCAATGACATACTACTATATAGAAAACCCGTTTTTATGCAGAGCATTTCGGGCAAATTTGGTCAATTTTGTCCCAGGATGCGACCCACACCAGTCGACTAACTCCCAGGTACCCATTTTACTAATGGGTGAACAGGAACAGCAGGTGTCTTATGTAAACATGTCCTAATGTTTTCGAACCGTACCGGGGGATCGATCCCCGGACCTTAGTTTGTGAGATGAGTGCACTAGCAATCGACTTACGGGACACAAAGACTTCAGGAAACGGAGCCATCAGCCTCAAGAAATTCTGGAAGACTAACTTTAACATTATAGATTGTGTGAAGTGCACAGTGAATTCCTGGAATGAAGTTTATACTCGGTGCTTCAATGCAGCCTGGAAGACCTTGTGGCCTTCAGTCACCCCTGACTCTGAAGGATTTGAAGGACCAGCTAATTTACTAAGGGAACTGATATTCATTAATTGGTCAAATAATTGATTTAATAAGATTTAGGTGATGCGGAAATTGATCAAAGCATCAAACTCTGAGGAAGCGATGATAACTTCGGTAATATATGGTGGATTGCTGCTGTTAATCGACTTTAATACAAACTTCACACTTGCATGTACTTACAGTCATATGGAGTGAGTTGCTTACAAGTTCTCGGTCTACTGCGAACTACTCGTTCCATTCAGTTTTTGCTAGTCTGTTCTTGTGCAGGCTGGGGTTACTAGTGTCTTGCAACAAGTGGGTCCACCGCAACAGCATCCTCCTGCAAAGTACCTTTTATAATAATAATAATAATAATAATAATAATAATAATAATAATAATAATAATTTTTATTTAGACATGATACAAGAAGTAATACATAGTTCGGTGGGGTTAAATTCGAGAAGCCAGTTGCTAGACCAGATGTCAAGCTTGTCCAGGTCACTTTGAAGTCCTGCTTGGTCTTCATCCGATGTGATTCTCCTCATTAATTTCACATCATCTGCGAAAAGAGACACTTCTGAGTCTATCCCATCCGTCATGTCATTCACATATAGCAAGAATAGCACTGGTCCTAGGACTGACCCCTGCGGTACACCACTCGTCACAGGCGCCCACTGTGATACCTCATCACGCACCATGACCCGTTGTTGCCTCCCTGTGAGGTATTCCCTGATCCATTCCAGTGTGTATGTGTGTGTGTGTATGTGTATATGTAAGTGTGTATGTGTGACCCAACAATAAAATTTGCACCAAGAACTCATTACAGTTGTGACTGGGTGTAGACTAGTGAAGTGTTCATTGCGTTATAATTTGTTCATGATTGTAACCATGTATAAACGTAAGTAAGTAAATTTACTTACATGTTTCATTACCTTTGTAACTTGTGAGTTCATTATCTTTGTAGCTTGTTAGTTCATTACCTTGTAACTTGCTCAGCTATCATAACTTTGGGGTCCAGTCCCTGGACCCATTATGTACCTCTGTAATCTTTTGACTACCGCCCACAGGATGGGTATGGGGTGCATAATAAAGATATCAAACTAACTAAACTAACATGCCAAAAGCCCCTAATATGCTGAACATTGTGGGCATTCTTAAAATTAATTAACAGTAGACTACATGGTAAAAAAATATGATAGATAATTTACATAATAAGTATAATTGTGTATTTAAGTAGTGAAATTTGAATATAAGTTGAACATAATAATTTATTAATTGTAGCAATGCAATTAATTAAATCAGTAATAATGCTAGATAATAAACAGGCAACACATGAACTAGCTTGAGTCATGGGCACAGTTTCATTAACTCTCACCTCTAGAATGGGGCGTTTGAAAATAATGGTTCAAAAGTTGGGATCTCACAATGATAATATCTCATTTGCGGTTACTACTGAATCAAGAAAAGCTGGTAATTGAGTCCCTAATGCAAGGCTTTATGCAGGGGTATAATATTGGCAGAGAGTTAGTTGAGTAGTCACTCTGCAGTTAACTTTTTTGGCGGTTTTCCATGCCCTGTATGGCTAACATCCGCAGAAAACAATATGAAGTTCAATGATGAGAAATTTCAATTACTCCGATATGGAAAACGTGAGGAAATTAAAACTATATCAGATTATAAAACAAATTCCTGGGAGTGATCATGTCAGAAGATCTCACCTTCAAAGACCATAAAAGTGTATCAATCGCATCTGCTAGAAAAATGACAGGATGGATAATGAGAACCTTCAAAACTAGGCTGGAATATTGCTGCACACTAACAGCACCTTTCAGGGCAGGTGAAATTGCTGACCTAGAAAATATACAGAGAATCTTCACAGCACACAACTACGATAAAACACCTAAATTACTGGGAACGCTTGAAGTTTCTTAACATGTACTCCCTAGAACGCAGGCGGGAGAGATACATTATTATATACACTTGGAAAATCCTAGAGGGATTAGTACCAAACTTGCACACGAAAATCACTCACTATGAAAGCAAAAGACTCGGTAGACGATGCAACATCCCCGCAATGAAAAGCAGGGGTGCCACTAGCACGATAAAAGACAACACAATAAGTGTTAGGGATCCAAGACTGTTCAACTGCCTTTCAGCATACATAAGGGGGATTACCAATAGATCTATGGCTGTCTTCAAGAAGGCGCTGGACAAGCGCCAATACTGACCAGCCAGGCTGTGGTTCGTACGTCGGGTTGCGTGCGGCCAACAGTAACAGCCTGGTTGATCAGGCCCTGATCCACCATGAGGCCTGGTCACAGACCTTGCTGCGGGGTGTTGACCCCTGAAACCCTCTCCAGGTATACTCCAGGTATGCCAGGTACACCCGCTGTGAACGCCTCCCATCGGGTGGTAAAGTTTAGGGGTCGTTTTTGTGCTATGGCTAACTCTGTCTTTCTCCCTGTTGCCTCCTCACTTAGTCTCTCAGATATTCCCGAGCGGAAAATCAATGTTTAGGGCTTAGGAGTGATTATGTCAAGAGGCTCTCACTTTCAAAGATCACAACAATGTCATTATAATATCGGCTAGGAAAATGATAGGACTGATAATGAGAGTCTTCAGAAAAACTGGGGATGCCAAGCCAATGATGATTCTCTTTAAATCACTTATTCTCTCTAGGCTGGAATACTACAGTACACCAAGTCCCCTTTCAAAACAGGTGAAATTTGAGATCTGGAGAATATACAAAGAACTTTTACTGCACATATAAGTACAGTCAAGCACCTCAATTACTGGGACGTTTTGAAGTCCCTTGACCTGTACTTCTTGGAACACAGGCAAGAAAGATGCATCATAATTTACACTTGTAAAACCTTATAGAGGGACTAGTCCCAAATCTTCACCCTGAAATCACTCTCTATGAAAGCCAAAGACTCGGCAACATTCCCTAATGAAAAGCTGGGGTGCCACTCACACTCTACCTTCTTCAGGTGTTCAAGCACGTCCAGGTTTCTAAAGACTTTGTAAGCTGCTGTGGGCCTATCCCCCCTCCTGGGCTTTTTGGGTGATAACCTAGTCCCAAATGGCCTGTCACTCTGCACCCGCTCGTGGGGGAGTGGTGGAGGCCCAGGATATTATTTGGTCCTCCCATCGTACCGTCGGCAGACGGTGCAATTCCTGATCACCTTCTTGACCGCTGCTTGACCTTTAAGTACCCAGTAATTCTGACGAATGCAGGTAAGGGTATCTCCAAACCCTCCATGCATAGTCCTCTGATGAGCATCTCGTATCACCAGTTCCATCAATCACCTATCCTTCCCCAGTAACACGGGGTGTTTGGCTCCATAACTGAGATCAGCGTTGTGTAACCTTACCCTACACCTAATAAGACCTGCATGATTTAGGAACAACCCCAATGGTGTACCAGTTTATGATTTCCCAAATCTCTGATCGACCCAAGACCAGACGTTTCGTCCGCTTGTCCAGTCGCCAGTACCTCCGGGATTCCTGGAAATCTCTTCCTTTGGTACTGCTGGATCCAATACTCTCTAGGGCCAGAGATCGACAACTGGCGTCCTCGGCCTACCTTGTCATTTAGATTTTTCATGAACTGGAACACCATTTCTTTGACTCTCGTGCCCCTGTTCAGGTACCTTGGAGTTTGCCAACCACAAAAATCTAGTGTAATCCCTATCCTGAGCCTGCAGCCGAATACGCAGAAAGGCTTTACTGCTCCGTCCTGAACTTAAGTAACAAGTCTACTAATTTCTGTGTCAGAGACGGTCCTGTGAACAGTCATTCAACGATGGCTCTCGAGGGCTAGCTTGCGAACTACAGTTGAAGACCACTCTTATGGGAATAGTCACTGACTCCTTGGTGACTGCCATGTGGGACAGATAATGGGTATTTTCTCCAGGACTGGCATGAGGCACTTCCTCAATGAATCCGAGGGCCAACTGTTCCTTGATAATATCATCATACTTCTAACAAGTTCTTTCTTGGTCAAGTTATTTACCAGTGTGTTCAGCTGACCTCGTGCCTTCTTAAAATTAGTGGGCAGAGTAAGGTACACTAGTTTTCAGGGCAGTCGCACCCAGTACTGACCATCTTCGAACTGCACGTGGTTCAAGTAATTTCGATAGGTTTCTTCATGTTCGGGGATGTGGTTGATCATCCTTAATTCCTACCACGTCCAAATCTCATAACTTATGGACTGGCTCCCCACCGGCCGTGCCGACCTGTGTTTCTGGTAGGTCTTCACGCCTTCTGAGTCGCATCACTAGTACAGCTTCAGTCGTCTGAGAGCCAGAACCTTCACTCCTGGGCGTCGCGGGGAAACGAGATGGTACCCTACCACCTATAGTATACCCTGCTGGAGTCCTATACAGGCCAATACCCTCCTTGAGTCCTTTTTGTGGACACAGATTCGTCCACGTAATCTGCCTCCACCAAAATTCCCACATCCCTGACTGTATCTGTGGTAATATCTGGTTCTTCCAGCCTCACACCTAATTCCTTCAAGCGTTTGACTACTGCAGCCAGACCTTTGGTGGTAATGATCTCAGGTAATCTCTTCACTATCAAGGCCGTGACTTGTCTGTGATGTCCGCCCAATTTGACAGCGACATCTACAATGTGATAAGTCCTGGGTAGGACTGGGCCTCCATACTCTTCCAAAGTCACGCTAACCTTGCTATCAGTTCTTAATATCAACTTAGCTGCTAGGGCCTCTGTTATCTGTTATCTTCTTCGGAAGTGGATTCAGTGAGCGAGTCTAAAATGGTGGTGGCAGGCGACTGTAGGTCTGCAGGAGCAGTGAAGAGGTGTATTGGTAGTGTACAAACAGGTTGAGAGAGGTGGGAAGCGGTGGTTGAGGCAGAATAATCAACAGTGTCGGCGGTGGAGGTGGTTTTAGAATTTTCAGGAACAGTTGTTTGGGCAGAAGCAGACAAGTCTGCAGGTGCAGTGAAGTTCACAACGTTGGGAAGAATCTTGAGGATGTCGGCTGAAGATGTGGAGTCCGGGAAATTGAAGGCAGGCATGTTGTTCAGACGGAATAGTTCGTTTATGGTGGTGTTGAAAGTGTCGGGGTTTGCTGCATTTTCAAGGTGTGTATACACCATGCAATACAGCACTTTGGAAGGAACGCTGTCAGGTGGATAGAATGAGTTGCAGGATAGAGAGGCCTGTTGAGTAGGTTGAAAAATCTTAGAAGTGTCAGACTGAAGTTTCGTGATTGCAACATAGGTAGGCGATCTAGAGTTCTTATTTTCTTCTTGAATTTTCTTGGTCACAACTTCTTTTCTCAGTGGGCACTTGGCTGAAAGGTTGCAGTTTAAGCTTGTTGAGGTAAAGTTGGTGCAGGTTTTATAGTTAACAGTGCCCCGTGGCCTGGTGGGTAAAGCTCTCGCTTCACACGGCGAGGTGTCTGAGTTCGATTCCAGGCGAGGGTAGAAACATTGGGCGTGTTTCCGGTTGTCTATGTTCCTCATCAGTAAAATGGGCACCTGGGTGTTAGTAGACTGGTGTGGGTCAAATCCTGGGACAAAACTGACCTAATTTGCCCGAAATGCTCTGTATAACAAGCGGCTTTCTATATAGTAGTATGTCATTGATGTCAGCTAGGTTTGTATACCTTGTACATGTACTTGTAGTAAATAAAGATCTTATTATAATATTTATGGTGTGTTGTGTTTGGCTCCTGGAGTTTTATCCTTGATAATGTTACAAATATCAGCAGTTTATACCTTGTATACATTGTACATGTACTTGTAGAAATAAATATATTATTATATTATTATAATTATAGTCATGTACTCACCTAGTTGTGGTTGCAGGGATCGATTCATAGCTCCTGGCCCCGCCTCTTCACTGGCCATAGGGCATTTCACCCCTCCATGGAAGATGTGTTCATTTAATATCACATACCTGCAAGTCCCTCCCAAGAAGCTCATTGCTAGTAATCCCTTCCTTAAAACACTTGTTAAAGCAACTGCTCAAGAAGAAATTTCTCGCCTAGCTGGTAGTAATAAGTTATCACAAGTTATATACACTGATGGATCTAAACAGGAGTCTTCTGGCAGGGCTGCATCTGCTCTGGTTGCCACCTCCCTAGTTAAGAACGATAATAACTTTGTTGAACTAGGCATAAGAATTAACAACTGGGTATCTACAGTGCAAACTGAACTGTTTGCACATTGTCGTCATTACTGATTCTATGTCATCATTGAAGGCTCTTGACTCATTGAATGACTCCAACAACATGCTCATTGGAGAAGCCAGGTATAGATACTCAAAAATCCGGGACAAAGGAATTAATGTACAGTTGCTATGAATCCCATCACACATTGGATTACTCCTTCATGATAAAGTTGATATGTTAGCCAAGAAGAGTACCCTGAAGAAGAATGTAAAATATAACTTTGGTATATCTGTGTCTAGCATTAGGAATAATATTAGGAGAGAAGTAAATAATGAAAATGATTGTTATAGGAATGCAGTTAGAAGTCTGAGTAGATCTATAACCCACTATGATAACATGAACGTAGATAAGTATGTTTATGGAGCAACTTGCAATGTAAACAGACTGACTGATGTTATAGTGGCCGGCTTAGGCTTGGTTACAAGTACTTCTGGTAGTTTGGGAGACACAGATGATGATCAAACTAAATGCAAATTACGTGGTCAGACATATGGTCACTGTCTTGAACATTATGTGCTTAATTGTACACTTATTGAGGAATATAGAGATAGACAGTATAATAACCTATGTGACATGTCAAGATATCTTATTAATGAAAATAAGATACCAGTTATACTAAGCAAATTTCCCAAATTTGCTTGTAACAGGCCTTTTGTGTATCCATATGCTCTTGCGCTACCGTCCACAGGATGGATATAGGGTACACAATAAACTAGCCACTTCGGTGGCAAAATCTAATCTTCCACAGTTGGTGAAAAATTTCCTATTCTTGATGGGACAGTTCTTTGTGGCGTGGTTATATGAGTAGCAAGTCCAGCATGGGGAGATGTGCTTGAAACGCTCAGGTTAGACTTGGTTCGAGTGAATATGGTAATTAGAGAGGGCCAATCTGTTAGCAATGGCTTGGGCAGCCATTAGTGTCCGTGAACGTGATGTTAATCATTTGGTATTTTGATAACAGTATCCACAGTGGCCCAGGCATTCTGGTCCTCGATGAATGTCTGGAGTTCTTCAGTGGAAAGGACTGTGATGATCCTGTCGAGTCGTTTGACGAAAACAGAACGTTTAGCCTTCATGTATGGAGAATTAGAGATTGTAAAACCACGTTCTTGGAGAGTTTTCATTGCTGTGGAGGTGTGGGGTTTGTTGGCTTCGTCGTCCCTAGTGCAGGAGACCAGGAAGGCGTTCTTGAGATGTATGATGCTGTAGAACTTGATCTGCAGGCCGCTTTTAAGGGTAGCTGCAAGAGCAAGCTTGGAAGCATCGTTGACTACCGAACTTGATGGCGTTATTTTGACGAGATGGGACGTCTTGGAGAGTATATGTGAATCAAATGGACACAGGTTCCACTCCCCAACGGGGATCGAAGGGAGACTTCTTGAGAGTCAAGTGACTGTCTTCCCAGTAGCAAGGTCAGCAGTGCCTGACTCATAAAGAAGATATGCTACCTCGAAGGCCTTTAACCTTTTCTCTAAAAGCTTCAGGCAGCTTTCTAGATCCTCACAATTCACATCCATCTCATGTCTGATCTCATGGCATTCATCGTGTGCTTTGTTTAAGCATCCCTTATGGGCTGCCATAGACCGTTTTAGCTTAATTAGAAGTGAGACGGTTGGTACTTGATTTTCAGTGGTGGGCACAGTTCCGCTAATCCGCTAACCGCTGATTAGCAGAACTAACTTTTTGTTTAGCGGATTAGCGTTTCCGCTAACTTCAGAAACCGTTAGTGGACCAATTAGCTTCCGCTAAATAAAGTTCCGCTAGCTTCGAGTCTGCTAAAAAAAAAAATCATACGTTGTTGGTAGTCGGAAAGCAATGCCCTTTTAACGGCGCACGTGTTTGTTCCTGTCTGTTGTGAGCGCCTATTCTCTATAGGCAAAGATATCTTGAGGGCCAAGAGAGCCGCCCTGTCAGATGGAAACTTTGAGAGGCTGATGCTAATGAAGGGCAACCAGCATCACATCAACCAGTATCACATCAACCAGCATCACATCAACCAGCATCACATCAACCAGCATCACATCAACCAGCATCACATCAACCAGCATCACATCAACCAGCATCACATCAACCAGCATCACATCAACCAGCATCACATCAACCAGCATCACATCAACCAGCATCACATCAACCAAAATCACATCAACCAGCATCACATCAACCAGCATCACATCAACCAGCATCACATCAACCATCATCACATCAACCATCATCACATTAACCAGCATCACATCAAAGCGATGGAGAAGACCCAGCCAGAGTAGTAATCAGCCCAGCTATCAATCATCTGACCTTGGCATGTTACCCATGCTATGCATTTTGTGCCTTCACAGCACACATAACTGCAATAAAACACCTCCATTACTGGGAATGCTTGAAGTTCCTAAACCTGTACTCCCTAGAACGCAGGCGGGAGAGATACATGATCATATACACTTGGAAAATCCTAGAGGGATTAGTACCAAACTTGCACACGAAAATCACTCCCTGTGAAAGCAAAAGACTCGGCAGACGATGCAACATCCCCCCAATGAAAAGCAGGGGTGCCACTAGCACGATAAGACACAACACAATAACTGTCAGGGGCCCAAGACTATTCAACTGCCTCCCAGCATACATAAAGGGGATTACCAATAGATCCCTGGCTGTCTTCAAGCAGGCACTAGATAAGCACCTAAAGTCAGTATCTGACCAGCCGGGCTGTGGTTCATACGTCAGTTTGTGTGTGGCCAACAGTAACAGCCTGGTTGATGAGGCCCTGATCCACTATGAGGCCTAGGTCACAAACAGGGCCTCAGGGGCGTTGACCCCCGGAACCCTCTCCAGGTATGTTGGATTTAAACTGATGTTTGATTTCATTTGTTCATTTAAGTATTTGTGTGCACCTGTATCGCTGGTGAAGCGATAAGTTGGCCTCAAGGTTTCAACTTTAAGCACGATTTTCAACTACTTTTTTTGTAGTTTATTGGGTTTAAAATCTAAATTAAGTTAAATGCAAACATGAACAGAAACATAATAAAATGAACGAATACAGTGAGTAACTGGAACTAATGAAGAAAACAGTCAAATAAGCTAACTCAGTGTGTTCAGGTGCTATGGGGCTTCAGTACAGCGAGAAGTGTGTCCTTGTCGGTCGCAAAATTAAATAATCGCTATTTTCGCACTAGCGGCACTTGATCATCATATGACCTTGGCATTCTATATCTTATTAGGAAGCTCTCAAGGTCTGTTCTAAAAGTCTTAAAAGTATAAGTAAAAGACTAAAAAACTAAACCAAATCTGAATTCATGTGAAAAAGTTTGAAGCTAGCATTTAGCGTTAGCTTCGCCTAATTTTTTCGGCCGTTTAGCGTTAACGGAGCTAATTTTTTTAGCAGATTAGCGGTTAGCAAAGGTAACTTTTCTGTTAGCTGTTCCCACCACTACTGATTTTCTTCTGCCACTGTCTTAGTCAAGAGTGTGGCACTAATTCCTACTTTTACTGGGATCTCTGGGAATCTTTTCGGGAGCTGACTGTGCCCTACAACATGACACTATACATTTATCGTTGTTAAGAAAGCTTAACCTAGAACAAATGCTAATCCCGCATTAGTACAACAATAAACTTTACCTAGTACAAAAATGCAGTCTTTGCAAGATTAAATTTCATTGGGTCAGCCAAATAATTTTAGCAATTTCACTTATGAAACAGCGAATACATAAATGTGTGTAAATAACCTGTCTAATTCACTGTAAATATTAATTAGACTAAATTTGGGCTAGCTGTTATAATTGTTGTAAATATTGCAAATGTCTAACCTAATTTGCAAATCACTGTTAATAATCATTGTAAATAATTAACTTTGTGTAGCCTAACCTAACCTAGTCACTGGGCATAAGCTATGAGCTAACTTAACCTAAACACCAAATCTGTCTAGACTAGCCATTCCACAATCCAGTTCGAAGGACCATATGAAAATGTAATGTCTACCTCCTTGTGAGAAGCTCTCTTAGCAAGGACTGTTGACTCTGTCCCCCAAGACTCCTTAAGTCTCAGTCTCATAAGTGTGGCTTGTACAACACTTTCAGGAGTAAAACTGTAAAACCTGAATTAAATATTAGTTACAAATTACCTGATCGCTGGTCATGGGCAAGCTTATTAACCGTGAGTTAACTATCCCTGATTTCCCCCACCCAGTATTCTTGCCACATGACTAGGGGCTAAATACAATAAATAGTATCATCAACGGAACTGGCGCAGAGACTCGTATCCACAATTCGTTGTAAGGCCTCTGAAGCATGTTAACTGCCAGGTAACGTTGGGAAACCGTGTGGGACTCAAGAGATAGAAACTGTAAGGAGGTGCTCTCAACACGGTCCTTGTTCAAAGATGGCTGGCAGCGACCTTCTCGACTGATTCACAGCAGCACCGCTAGGTGTCACTAATCTGATATCCCTACTCGTTTCTACCTAATGTAAACATATTAAAGCCTTAAACTACATATTTTAACCCTATTGTTAGTTCATAACTGTTGCATGCAAAGAGTATGTAACCTTT
>WNWK01051986.1:0-12314 GCA_009830355.1 Cherax destructor | reverse complement strand
AAAAATTATTTAGGGTTAAAACCGTTTCCGGCCCAAATTTAAAAGATCGGGTTTTCCCCGTCATGTGGGTGAATTAATCTTTAACATTTTTTCACCAGGGGGCCAGAACCCCGGTTTCTTTTTTTCGGGCCACTCACAAAGTTTTTTGACTTTGATGATCTTAAAATTTTTTTAGGGGTTTTTTTCCATATCAGGGGGAAAGAATGGACTTTTAAAATTATTAGCGCCTGATCCCTATTCCCTTTTTTCCTTTGGAGTGGGAGTCATTAAACTGGATCCAGGTTGTTCTTCCACCCTTACGTTCCCAAAACCTTTGTGTTTTGATGACGTTAAAGTGTGGCTATCAATGAAATGGAGGGTTTCCAAAATCATCATTCCAGATGTGTTAACTTTTGTTCAAGGCTGAGGATTTTTTTTCTTGTGTCATCCTGGTTTTCTTGTTGCAGAAGTGGCCACGTTGGTCCATATTTTCTTGATTAATTTGATGATGGGGCCCCTTTAGAATCTGGACCATTCCACCGAGAATTATTTTGGGAAACTTCCTGTGGAGAATAGAGGAAATATAGAAGAACAAGATTATTAAGAAAAAGAAGAAAAACCTAGATGTGTGAATGTATATATGCATGTGCATGCTTGTGTAGTGTGACCTCAAGTTTAAAGAAGTAGCAAGATCTACCTGTTATCCAGCGTGTTTATGGTATATATATATATATATATATATATATATATATATATATATATATATATATATGTATATATATGTAATCTTTGAATTATTACAGATTCAATAGAACCAGCAAGCCTCTTCCTGTATAAGAAGAACAAAGATAAGTGAAGTACTATTAATGTAAACAGTTATTTTTTGACCAGCTATGATCTAAGAGTAATATGTTGATATTGTTTGCTCTATGTAAGAGAATCAGTGAAGTACATGTAGCCAATCATTAGTGCAATGTTTAAATGGAAAAGTATGTACAGGATGGCCCTGCTTATATGGTGAGTTAGGGTTCAGGCTACTCATAGAGTGAATCACTGTTTTTTTCACTTTTAAATCATGTAAATGCCTGATAACATGTTTCACTATCATATTAACCCTTTCAGGGTCCAACCATAGATCTATGCATTGTCCAGGGTCCAAACTGTAGATCTAAGCCATGAGCTCAGCTCACCCCGATAAGCTGTGATCGGAAATTTTGGTCTAGATATGAGAGAATGTGACCTGTGGTAAGTGTGCACCATATAAAGTAACCTTGAAACACGAGTGCATAATGAAAAAAACTGTGATTGTGTTTTTCGTTCTTGGTCTCATTTGATAGAATGGAAGATATATTACAGAAATAGAGATGATTTTGATTGGTTTTATACTGAAAATAGCTTCATTGAGCTCAAAGAAAGCAGAAATGTTTGATTTTTGCTGATTTTCAGAGTAAACAAATCACATCACGCACCAATACCGTCAACTGGGGGTCTAATATATGTTTACAAATGCACTGATAGTGTTTATACAATTATTACAATAAGAGTAATTCATCATTTGGCCTGGAAAGCTAAAGCCTCGCTTCACACACGAGGCCGGTTCGACTCCGGCGGTGGAAACATTTCGACGTGTTTCCTTACACCGTTGTCATGTTCACCTAGAGAAAATAGGTACCTGGGTGTTAGTGACTTGTGTGGGTTGAAATCCAGGGGACAAGATTGAGGACCCTAATGGAAATAAGACAGACAGTCCCGATGACGCACTGACTTTTTGGGTTATCCTGGGTGGCTAACCCTCTGGGGTTAAAAATCCAAAGAAAATCTTATCTTATGTTATCTGTTAAGCCTGACACGTAACTAATAAACAGAGGAAATGTTATTTTTGCCAGGAATGCCTGCATTGTTTATTCTGGACGCTGTTTTTAAAATTGGAATATTTTGAACTTTGTGTGAAATTGCAAATTACCAATTTCTGATAACTTTATTGGCTACTTTACATAGTTGATTAGGCAGTTTCTTGTGCTCGACGATAAAATAGAAATAATACTAACGATATGTAAATATTGCTGACACAGTCAAATTCATGATAGTGTAATTTTGTCAGTTTTCCACCAAATTTTTACTTTTGTTTTATTGCCTTCAGAAAAAAATTATCTACCATTTCATAAGAAAAATTAATTTTTTTTTTTGAAAATTCTTGGACCCTGAAAGGTTAAGTTAGCAATAGATCTAGGCATAGAAAACAATAAAAAGTAAAATACAATACAGTACTCATTATTTTCCTTAAATTACATATTTGTAGTCTTAATGTAGGGTGAGAGGTGAGAACAGTGGTACCTCGAGTTTCGAACTTAATCCGTTCCAGGAGCTAGTCCTAAAGTTGAAGCAATATTTCCCCTAAGAAATAATGTAAACCAATTAATCCGTTCCTGCTGTCAGGAGCGATGACAAAATAGTACTTCAATATGACGCTATTATCAACTCTACGGCTTATTTATCTATCACAATTAATCTAATATGACATAATAAACAATATAAATAACATAAAAATCTGATGTACATTCTAGAATGAATAAAATATGTATGTCATTACATATATGGTGGCGGAGGATGGTGGTGGCGGGCATTCTTGCTCCAGCTATGAAAACGTCTTCCCATTCTTTCCTCCTTCCAGATGTGTTAGTAAGAGAAAATGGAGTTTGTATTGCTAACTGCATTAGATCACTTCTTTCGTAAGAAAACCATAAGTGCAAATGAACTTTGGGGTACCACACCATTTACATACTGTCAGGGAGTTTATTTTTTCGTCCTTTTATCGCTTAATTGCTTAATTGCCACACTCTTAATGCTACACTTTGTTACTGAACAACTGCTTTAAACCCCCACAACTTGCGCCTGCTGGTGTGCAGGAACACATTAAAATCACTAAGAGTGTGTTATTAGTCTTGAAGATGCCATATTAATCCTTTGGGGTCGGTGCCGTACTAGTACATTTTACAGCAGGGTTGGTGCGTATTAGTACGCGTAATTCTAGCGGCCTCAAATTAAGTGGAAAACGGCTGGTAGCCCACATATGAAAGAACGGGTCTATGTGGTCAGTATGCACAGTATAAAAATCCTGCACCACACTGATAATGAGAGAAAAAACTCCACCGTTTTTTTGTTTAAAAAAGCAATTTGTAGTCTATTTTGTATGGTATTTATTGATGTATTCTCGTTTTCTTGGTCTCATTTGATAGAATGGAAGATATATCCCGAAATAGAGATGATTTTGATTGTTTTGACAATGACAAGTACAGTGGACCCCAGTTTCGTAAACCCCCAAATCGTACATTTATGAGTATAATATTGTAAGTGCTTGTGGAAAAGTATTTTTGGGGTCTGAAATAGACTAACCTACGTGACATTTTTCCTTAAGGGAGTAAATGTTCGTTAATGGAACTTGAGCAGACTTAGAGTGAAGTTTTTAGAAACCCCGGGTCCACTGTACCTTGAAATTGAGCTCAAAGTAAACGAAAATGTTTGATTTTTTACGATGTTCAAGAGTAAACAAATCACACTTTATGCGTCCAATATACATCAACTCGAGTCTAATATTCATGCACAAGTGCTCTGATATTATTTATACCATTTATACAATGATGCAGTTATATACATAACAGTAAATCTTCTATTTTTTTGTGAGAAAAATTCAAAATGAAAAGCAAAAGTAATGTTAGAGGGGTCTGGAGACGTGACTAATGAACAGAGAAAATGTTATTTTAGTGCCAGAAATGTCTGCCTTGTTTATTCTGGACCCTATTTTGAAATTGGCATCGTTTGAAATTTGTGTGAAATTGGCGAAATTGCCATTTTCTGACCACTATTTTGGGTAGTTGAAATTGGTAAATACAGTGGAACCCCGACTTACGATGTTATCATCTTACGTTATTTTCGATAACCGATATTTATAACGTAAGAAATTTGATTGTGACTTACGATGTTTGCTTCGTCTTACGACTTTCGTCCGGACCTGTCCGCTGGCGCCCAGCTGAGCCGCACTCCAGGGAGCGTCAGTGCTATTGTTTACAAGCGAGTGCGACCACCCACCACACCCACGCATTCATACCAGTATATTGTCATTATTCCACTGTTTTTAGTGCTTGCAACTGCTAAATAAGCTACCATGGGTCCAAGGAAAGCTCCTAGTGGTAAGCCTGTGGCAAAGAGGAACAGAAATATATGTACGATAGAAGTGAAGAAGGAGATAATAGAAAAATATGAAAGTGGAGTGCGTATCAGTGAGCTGGCCAGGCTGTATGGTAAACCCTATTCTACCATCGCTACCATTGTGGATAAGAAATATTCAAGTAAAATCAAGGAAGCTGTTGTTGCAAAAGGTGCATCTGTGATCACAAAACACAGACCACAAGTGCTGGAAAATGTGGAAAGGTTGTTGTTGGTGTGGATCAACGAGAAACAGTTAGCAGGAGATACTGTTTCGGAGGGAATAATATGTGAAAAGCAAGGCAGTTGCATGATGATCTCCTTAAGAAAATGCCTGCAACGAGTGCTGAAGTGAGCGAATTTAAAGCCAGCAGAGGCTGGTTTACAAATTTAAGAATCAAGTGGCATACATAGTGTTGTGAGGCATGGTGACGCAGCCAGTTCTGACAAAATGCGGCTGAAAAATATGTTCCTGAATTCCAGGAGTACCTAGAGGCTGAACAATTCCTCCCCAACAAGTGTTTAATTGTGATGAAACAGGCCTGTTTTGGAAGAAAATGCCCAACAGGACCTACATTACTCAGGAGGAAAAGGCACAGCCAGGACATAAGCCTATGAAAGACAGGCTAACTTTGATGCTTTGTGCCAATGCCAGTGGTGATTGCAAAGTGAAGCCTTTACTGGTGTATCTTTTGAAAATCCCGAGTGTTTGGCAGATGCGGTGTCAGCAAGTCTAACTTGTGTGTGATGTGGAAGTCTAACAAAAGGCTTGGGTCACAAAGGACATTTTCTTAGATTGGTTCAATGAAGTGTTTGGCCCCAGTGTGAAGAAATATCTATTGGACAATAATTTGCCACTTAAGTGCCTCCTGATAATGGACAATGCTCCTTGTCATCCTCCAAACTTGGTAGAGAAAATTGTGGAGGAGTTTAAATTCATCAAAGTGAAGTTCTTGCCCCTAATACCACTCCTCTCCTCCAGCCCATGGACCAGCAGGTCATTTCCAACTTTAAAAACTCTATACCAAAGCAATGTTTCAAAAGTGCTTTGATGTGACCACAGACATGAACATAACCCTAAGAGAATTTTGGAAAAACATTTCCATATGCTGCATTGTGTACACCTTATAGGTAAGGCTTGGGAGGGAGTGACTACCAGGACTTTGAACTCTGCCTGGAGAAAATTGTGGCCAGACTGTGTCCTAGAGAGGGATTTTGAAGGTTTTGGGGCTGAGCCTCAGAACCCTGAGCATGAGCCTGAGCCTGAGCCTGTTTTGGAAGAAATTGTGGAATTGGGCAAGTCTTTGGGGTTAGAGGTGAGTGGTGAGGATGTGGAACAGTTGGTGGAGGAGCACAAGGAAGAGCTAACCACTGAAGATCTGCAAGAGCTTCAACAGCAACTGGAACAAGAGAGCAGAGGTCAGGACAATGGTTCAGAGGAGGAGGAGGAGGTGGAACAAAAATGGAAGAATGTGCCTTCTTCAAGGATTAGGGAGATCTGTGCCAAATGGAGTGATGTGCAAGCATTTATGGATGAATATCACCCTAACCATGCTGTTGCAGGCCGTGCTGGCAACCTGTACAATGACACAGTGGTGTGTCATTTCAGGGATGTGTTAAAGAATCGCCAGACACAGAGCTCCCTGGACAAATTTGTTGTTAGAAAGAGGTCTAGTGACTCTCAAGCTGGTCCTAGTGGCATTCAAAGAAAAAGGGAAGTAACCCCAGAAAAGGACTTGGTACCTGCAGTGTTAATGGAAGGATTCCCTTCCAAACACTAGCATACTACTCCACCTTCTCCCTCCTCCCGTCCTCCACACATCAACAACTCTTCAATAAATGTAAGTGACATGTTATTGTACAATATTTGCATGTGTATTTATGTATTCTTTATTCAATTATTTATTATTTAATGTCCAAAAGTTCTAAAAAATATTTTATTTAACTACTTTTGGAAGTCTTGGACGGATTAAATTTATTTCCATTATTTCTTATGGGGAAAATTGATTCGTTTAACGATTGTTTCGCCTTAAAATATGCCCTCTCTGACGGATTAATATCGTAAGTCGGGGTACCACTGTAGGTGGTTTCTTGTACTTAATCGATAGAACAAATGGAGTTCTAGCGAAATAGCTATAATTTTATTAGACTGAAACATTGGAATTTGCCGAAAATAGGGCTCAAAGTGGGCGAAATCGCCGATGCGTAAATGTCATCAATACCGCTAACTTCGCGAAAGCATAATTCCGTTAGTTTTTGATCAAATTTCGTAATTTTGGTGGCGTTATGATCGGAAAAAGATTCTCTATCATTCCATAAGAATTTTTTTTTTTTCCAAAAAATTTTCGACCCCAGGTACAGGTTTCCAAGAAGGCTTGTCGACCCCCAAAGGGTTAATAATGATTATAATAACACAATAATAATCACTCTGAGGCACATTAATAATGATAATAATAACACAATAATCACTCTGAGACATAAAACGTTAATATAGAGATTTTCCTTAATCCATCTATGATATTTGGAGCTTGTTCATTAAGTGGTTGAGGCAGTTGTCGAGGCAGGCAGTTGTCGAGGCAGGCAGTGGTAGAGGCAGGCAGTGGTAGAGGCAGGCAGTGGTAGAGAGAGGCAGTGGTAGAGGCAGGCAGTGGTAGTGAGAGGCAGTGGTAGAGGCAGGCAGGGGTAGAGGCAGTGGTAGAGAGAGGCAGTGGTAGAGGCAGGCAGTGGTAGAAGCAGGCAGTAGTAGAAGGAGGCAGTGGTAGAGAGAGGCAGTGGTAGAGGCAGGCATTGGTAGAGGCAGGCATTGGTAGAGCCAGGCAGTGGTAGAGGCAGGCATTGGTAGAGGCAGGCATTGGTAGAGGCAGGCATTGGTAGAGGCAGGCAGGGGTAGAGGCAGGCAGTGGTAGAGGAAAGGCAGTGGAAGAGGCAGGCAGTGGTAGAGGCAGGCAGTGGTAGAGAGAGGCAGTGGTAGAGGCAGGCAGTGGTAGAGGCAGGCAGCAGTAGAGGCAGGCAGCGGTAGAGGCAGGCAGAGGTAGAGGAAAGGCAAAGGAAGAGGCAGGCATGGGTAGAGGCAGGCAGCAGTAGAGGCAGGCAGGGGTAGAGGCAGGCAGCAGTAGAGGAAAGGCAGGGGAAGAGGCAGGCAGGGGTAGAGGCAGGCAGGGGTAGAGGCAGACAGTGGTAGAGGATAGGCAGGGGAAGAGGCAGGCAGGGGAAGAGGCAGGCAGGGGTAGAGGCAGGCAGTGGTAGAAGCAGTCTTAATGTAGAGTGAGAGGTGAGTAAACAAGATTAAATGAATAAATGAGAAAGAATGAGTGTGTAGAAGGTTCGTGAGTTTTGTAAACAAACCAGTTGTTGCTGCTGTTGCTGTTACCAGCCTGGATGTGAATGAATTCTGTTCACTCCTTGAAGCCGACTGGAAAAACATCTCATATTTATGTTAATTTATATGTTTATATGTTACGTAGCATGTTTATTATATAATTTTGAAAAAATATCATAAATGGATTAAGCCAACTGTCTATATTAACGTTTTATATGCCTCAGAGTGATTATTATTGTGCTATTATTATCATTTTTAATGTGCCTCAGAGTGATTATTATTGTGTTATTATTATCATTATTAATATGGCATCTTCAAGACTAATAACACACACTTAGTGATTTTAATGTGTTCCTGCACGCCAGCACAGGCGCAAGTTGTGGAGTTTAAAGCAGTTAAGTTCAGTGACAAAGTGTAGCATTTAAGAGTGTAGCGATTAAACGTTAGAAAAATGGCGAAACAAAATAAAATCCTCACAGCATAAGCCGCTCTGCCTATCCTGCAAGGTATGTAAATGGTGTATGTACACCTGTTCATTTGTACATTATGGTTTTCTTATGAAAGAAGTGATCTAATGCAGTTAGCATTACAAACTCTGTTTTCTCTTATACTAACACGTCTGAAGGAGGAAAGAATGGGAAGATGTTTTCATAGTTGGAGCAAGAATGCCCGCCAGCACCGTACTCCCCCACCACCACATTCGTAATGACATACAGTGGTCCCTCAACTAACGAACTTAATCCGTTCCAGGAGCTAGTTCTTAACACGAAAAGTTCGTAATGCGAAACCTTGTTTCCCATAAGAAATAATGTAAATACAATTAATCCGTTCCAGACATCCAAAAATATTCACAAAAATTACATTTTAATACTAAATAATAAAAAACAGATTAATAAATAACATTTACTTACCTTTATTGAAGAGAGTTCCAGGCATCTGGAAGATAGGGAGGATGACAGGGGGAGTGTGTTAGTGTTTGGAAGGGGAATCCCCCTCCATAAAGACTTCAGGTAACAAGTCCTTATCTGGGGTTACTTCCCTTCTTTTTCTTTTAATGCCACTAGGACCAGCTTGAGTCACTGGATCCCTGCCTCGTGAAATAACTGCCCACAGTCCTCTGTTTCTGGCGCCTGTTTAATATTTTCCTGAAGTGCAACATGGCTCTGTCACTGAAGTGGTTGCACAGATGGCTGATTTCAGCTTGCTCAGGGTGGAAATACTATAACCTGCTAATTGTTTATTGTTTATCCACACCATTAACAACTTCTCAACCCCATCCACTGTTTTTGATCTCTTTTTTGTTAACATATCAACCCCATTGATATGTTAACATATCAACATATATGTTGATATGATAACATATCGTTAACATATCAACTTCGGAGTCTGTGGAGACAAAGAACTTTGTCCATGGAAGTAAAGAGGGGAATGTATGAGAGTATAGTTATACCAATGCTCTTGTATGGGTGTGAGGCATGGATGGTGAATGTTGCAACAAGGAGAAGGCTGGAGGCAGTGGAGATGTCGTGTCTGAGGACAATGTGTGGTGTGAATATAATGCAGAGAATCCATAGTTTGGAGATTAGGAGGAGGTGCCGGATTACCAAAACTATTATCCAGAAGGCTGAGGAGGGGTTGTTGAGGTGGTTCGGACATGTAGAGAGAATGGAACGAGACAGAATGACTTTGAGAGTGTATAAATCTGTAGTGGAGGGAAGGCGGGGTAGGGGTCGGCCTGGGAAAGGTTGGAGGGAGGGGGTAAAGGAGGTTTTGTGTGCAAGGGGCTTGGACTTCCAGCAAGCATGTGTGAGCGTATTTGATAGGAGTGAATGGAGACAAATGGTTTTTAATACTTGACGTGCTGTTGGAGTGTGAGCAAAGTAACATTTATGAAGGGATTCAGGGAAACCGGCAGGCTGGACTTGAGTCCTGGAGATGGGATGTACAGTGTCTGCACTCTGAAGGAGGGGTGTTAATGTTGCAGTTTTATAACTGTAGTGTAAAGCACCCCTCTGGCAAGACAGTGATGGAGTGAATGATGATGAAAGTTTTTCTTTTTCTGGCCACCCTGTTTTGGTGGGAATCGGCCGATGTGTTAATAATAAAAAAAAAAAATCAACCCCTTTTGCAACATTAGCTTCCTTGATCTCATTTCTCTTTGCCAGGATAGTGCCGATACTAGATTTGTTTTTGTTGTACATCCTGGCAAGCTCACTCACACGTACGCCACTCATATTTTTCTACAATCTCTTTCTTCAGTTCGATGGTGGTCCTCACTCTCTTTACCACAGGGGTGCCACTAGGAAGCTTCTTTGGACCCATGGTGACTTATTTCACAGTGACAATCACTTAACCAACAATAAACACAACAAAAGTATTGTGAATGTTTGAAAGAGCGCGCTTGGTAATATTCTCTCAAGTATAAACAACGCTTGACTGGCGTCCTGTCCGCCTCACCGCGCAAGCACGGGGCAGGCGGACAGGTCTGGTATGGTTCGCTTCATGAGTAAATGTTCGCTACGTGAGAAAAATATTTTGTGAAAAAAGCTTTCGTTACGCGATTTATTTGCTATATAGAGTGTTCCTTAGGTGGGGTTCCACTGTACATATTTTAGTCATTCTAGAGTGTATATCAGGTTTTTATGTTATTTATAGTGTTTATGTCATATTAGATGAATTGTGATAGATAAATAAGCCGTAGAGTTGATAATAGCATCATATTGAAGTACTATTTTGTCATGCCTCCTGACAACAGGAACGAATTACAATTGTATTTCCATTATTTCTTATGGGAAATATTGATTCGATTTTCAAACATTTTGAGTTAAGAACAAGCTCCTGGAATGGATTATGTTCGATTTCTGAGGGTCCACTGTAATCTGTAATCCATTAAATTTAGTCTGCCCATAATGCCATGGCATGATAGTGGCTCTCTTTGCACTGCAACTCATTATTGTAATTATATAATCTCATTGTAAACTTGCAAGGAAATAAAAATTTGAATTTGAATTTGAATACCTGTCTACTTTCTGTTGATATACGTTCATTTTGCATTATGCATGCATTTGTGAAGTTTTTCCCTCCACAATACAAACCCCTTAAATTGTGTACAAGTTGTCTTCACGTTGGTGCAATAGAATAAATAACAGCAACATTCCCATATTTAGAGTAAATGACACTATGAGGAAGGCGTATGAAAGGAATATATCTTCTCTGGTGTTGGACTAGAAAAAATGTAGTTCTTGTTGTCACTTCTACAAGCTACCTGGCTACCACATCTCATATTTATATCAGTTTGTTCTATGTACTATGGTTGTATGTACAGTGGTCCCTCGTGTTTCGGTCATAATCTGTTCCAGGAGCTAGACCTTAACACGAATTGCTCGAAAGTCGAAACCTTATTTCCCATAAGAAATAATGTAAATACAATTAATCCGTTCCACCCAAAAATATTCACAAAAAAATCATTTTTTTAAAGAATAAATACTATAGTTTTACATACACAAAACAATTATAAAGTAATAAATTTATAATTAAAAATTTAAAATAACATTTACTTACCTTTATTGAAGAGAGTTGCTGGCATCTGGAAGATAGGGAGGAGGACAGGGGAAGGGGTTAGTGTTTGGAAGGGAAATCCCCCTCCATAAGGACTTCAGGTAACAAGTCCTTATCTGGGGTTACTTCCCTTCTTTTTCTTTTAACCCTTTCGGGGTTTCAGTTGTACTAGTACGGCTTGCGCGCTGGGATTTTCCACGTACTAGTACTCATAAATTCTAGCGCCTTCAAATTAAGCGGGAAATGGCTGGTAGGCCTAGAGTTGAGAGAATGGGTCTGCATGGTCAGTGTGTGCAGTAGGAAAAAATCAGGGACCCACTGGTGCATTGTGGGAACGCCATGTTAGTACACCTTGTTTACCATGCCTCGCGGTAAGAAACTCCTCACTCCTCGGCGAATTGGAACACTTTTGTTCCCCAGTGACAGTTCTAACACCGATGGGAGTGTCAGTGATAATGAGTTTCAAGGTTTTGAGGAGGTTGTGACCGAAACTAGTGACCATAATACTGGTAATATTGAGGAAAACCCAGACGACCCTCAGCCTTCCACTTCGGGTGCTGTGGCGTCTTGTACATGTTCAGTTGTACCAGAATGAAGGAGGAAACTCTTCTTTACCCATATCCAGAACTCT
Organism: Cherax destructor; assembly: GCA_009830355.1. Lineage (NCBI taxonomy): Eukaryota > Metazoa > Arthropoda > Malacostraca > Decapoda > Parastacidae > Cherax > Cherax destructor. The sequence goes on along the minus strand of WNWK01051986.1, from coordinate 624 downwards.
GATGTGAGCAATGGTGATGATAGTGATAGTGAATATGAACTCCAAGCTCTTCAAAACAGTTCCAGTAGCGAGAGTGGAGAGGAATATTCTCCAGTGAAGTGTCAGTATATACGCTCTGGTAGTGTGCCATATGCTGTTCCAAGGGGAAGGAGTACATCTCGGAGTACATCCCGTGGGCATACAACAGGCACAGATAGTGAAAATGAAGATGATAGTGTTGCAATTGGGATGAGAAATGTGCATGCATCTGGTGGTGGTGGAGGTGGTGGTAGTCGTGGTGCCAGGCGTGAGGCACCAGCAGTGGGCCATGCTGCCACCCACGCTGCTGACTCACCAGACCTACAACAAAGGAAGCCCTCACCTACCCACCCACCACACCAACCTGCACAACCAGAACCTCCACAACCACCTGTCAATATCCAGTACCCACCAGCAGACCGCACCTGGGATTGGCAGGAAGCTGACAATTTTATTCCCAATCCAAATCAGTTTAATGAAAGTCAAAGTGGAATATGCCCATCATGTACACTTGGAAACAATGCCACTGAACTGGAATGTTTCGAGTTATTTTTGACGAACCCCTGATGGAAATTATTGTCAGGAAAGCAAAACATACTACGAGTA
>WNWK01051985.1:0-12314 GCA_009830355.1 Cherax destructor | reverse complement strand
GTTAATGCAAAAAAATTTTGTAGTTTTTTATCATTTTTTTTATTATTTTTATTATTACAGTTAATGCTACTATTTTAGTGTGTTTTTACAACCACTGTAACAGGTAGTTTACATCCACTGTAGCAGGTTTTTAAAAACCCCACTGTAACGGGTTTGGGTTTTTAAACCACTGAACAAAAAAGTTACAACCACTGAAAAAAAAAGGAAAAAACCCCCCAAAGCAGGTTGTTACAACCACTGAACAGGTTGGTTACAACCACTGAGCAGGATGTTTACAACCACTGCAGCAGGTTGTTTTAAAAAACCATTAGAAAGGTAGCGTTAAAAAACCTGTAACAAAAAAGTTTTAAAACACAAGTAAAAAAGAGCTAGTGTTTTTTTGGACTTGCTTAATTTGGGGCCAGTAGGCCTACAGCATGCTCCTTCCTTATTTTTTTCCCCTTTTTATAAACTGAAAATATATTTAATAAATCTATGTTTTTAAAAAAAATGCTTCAGTAATAAAAAATGCTGACTTAAGGGAGTACCCCCCTTTGACATTTTTGGTGTGATGGTTGCCAGAGCTTGCTGTGTCTTGCGGTCCGACTCCCGGGCCCTGTTGTTGATGACCTGTCTGGCACGAAAACCGGGGGTGAAACCGATGCAGTGCCATGGTCACCACCGCGGTGTCAGTGCCGGGTACTCTGCTGCCAGCTGGTTACGCACTGTAACATGCAGTACAGCTGTTGTAACACTAAACAAGGAACAATTGTATACCACAACTGTCACTTGTTATTAATGAAGAGCTAGTAAAAATATCGACCTGATTACTGCCAATGAACTTACTTAATATTGACAAAACCTTCTACATTCTGTTTGGGAGCAGAACAGGTGATGTCCAGCTGAACATTATGATTGACAACACTCTTATTGCTAAACATAATGAGGGCAAATTCCTGGGTCTGCACCTTGACAGCAACCTGAAATTCAACACCCATATCCAACACATAACAAAGTATCCAAAACAGTTGGGATCCTCACAAAGATACGTTACTATGTACCACAATCTGCCCTACTCACACTATACTATTCACTCATCTATTGAATCCTCTACCTTCCCATCAATACTCAAAATAGCGAGGGTCACCCCAATACATAAGGGAGGAGATCAAGCAGACCTGAATAACTACAGGCCGATATCTAACTTACCCCTTCTCTCCAAAATCTTTGAAAAATTAATTCATAGACAAATATATTCCTACCTCACCTCCAACAACGTACTCAACCACTGTCAATTTGGATTCAGGCCTAATAAAAATACAAATGATGCCATTTATACACATGTTAGAAATAATTTACACCGCCCTTTGAGAAAAAGAAATCCCAGTGGGAATCTTCATTGATTTACGTAAAGCTTTTGATACAGTTGACCATGATCTGTTACACTTAAAATTATCGCACTATGGTATAAGAGGACACTCCCTAAACTACCTAAAATCATACCTTAGCAACAGAAACCAATATGTGTACACAAATGGAGCTAGCTCCACCGCGCAAACTATTACCGTAGGTGTCCCACAGGGAAGTGTTCTTGGCCCACTACTCTTTCTCATTTACATTAACGACCTACCAAATGCATCTCAACTACTCAAACCCATACTTTTTGCAGATGACACTACATACGTTATCTCTCACCCAAGCCCAGACACACTAGCCAACACTGCAAATACTGAATTGCAGAAAATATCTACCTGGATGATGACCAACAAACTTACTCTCAATATTGATAAAACCTATTTTATCCAGTTTGGGAACAGAGCTACAAACGCACCACTTAACATAATGATAAACGGTCCCCTATCGCAAAACTCACAGAGGGAAAATTTTAGGAATCCATCTTGACAGTGGCCTCAAATTTCAGACACACATACAACAAATCTCCAAGAAAGTCTCAAAGACCGTGGGAATACTATCCAAGATACGGTACTATGTTCCACAACCAGCTCTCCTTACCCTATATCACTCACTCATTTACCCCTACCTCACCTATGGAATCTGCGCATGGGGCTCTAAATCAATAACTCATCTCAGACCACTAATAACACAACAAAAGGCAGCAGTTAGAATGATAACAAATTCTCACTCCAGGAAACATACTCCACCAATATTCAAAAACCTAAACTTACTCACCATACAAGACATCCATACTTTTTACTGTGCCTATTACATACATAGAACACTCTATGCAAATATTAACCCACCACTCAAACTTCTCCTTACTAATTTTAACAGGACACATGACCATAACACTAGACACAGATCACTCCTCGATGTTCCCCGTGTCCACCTAACACTATGTAAAAACTCAATTCACATAAAAGGCACGAAAATTTGGAATTCATTACCTGTCATTGCCAAAGAAACCCTACCTGTACCCCAATTCAAAACGATGCTAAAAAACCACCTTCTCACCCAAAGCTAATTGCTCCATATCAACCATTCCCAGCAAAGTAGAATAATCACTTAACGTAAAACCTGACTAATCAATTCAATGTAATGTATGAATGAACGAATGAATGAATGTAAAACCTGTCATGAATAATACATACGTAGCTAATTATTCCCACAACACTTACATTATAATGACCACGTAAACTAACTGCAATGCAATTAATTGTTTTAAATTGTTATCTCACTCAATTAGTTGCATTGCTGCAATAAATTGCTACAATTAATTGATATGTTCCTAGGTAGTAGGTTGGTAGACAGCAACCGCCCAGGGAGGTACTACCGTCCTGCCAAGTGAGTGTAAAACGAAAGCCTGTAATTGTTTTACATGATGGTAGGATTGCTGGTGTCTTTTTTCTGTCTCATAAACATGCAAGATTTCAGGTACATCTTGCTACTTCTACTTACACTTAGGTCACACTACACATTCATGTACAAGCATATATATACACACCCCTCTGGGTTTTCTTCTATTTTCTTACTAGTTCTTGTTCTTATTTCCTCTTATCTCCATGGGGAAGTGGAACAGAATTCTTCCTCCGTAAGCCATGCGTGTCGTAAGAGGCGCATAAAATGCCTGGAGCAAGGGGCTAGTAACCCCTTCTCCTGAATAAATTACTAAATGTAAAAGGAGAAACTTTCGTTTTTCCTTTTGGGCCACCCTGCCTCGGTGGGAAACGGCTGACGTGTTGAAAGAAAGAAGAAGAAATTGATATGTTCAACTTATATTCAAACTTTATAACTTAGATATGCAACTTTACTTATTTTATAAATTATCAACCATAACTTTTTATTATTTTATTATTATTATTGCTTTGATTTGTTTAATCTGATTTAATTAATTTTATAATGAAGACAAAAGTACAAAACTATGTTCAAATTTCATAGCTTAAATACTCACCTTTACTCATTGTATACTATCTACAAAAATTCTTACAATTTAGTTTTAAGTTAATTTTAAGTCTGCCCAAAATGCCCTGCATACTAGGGGCTTTTGGCATGTACACCTCATGTAATCTCAATAACCAAATGTAATTCTTTGTATCATGTCCAAATAGATAGACCGTTTGAAGCAAAATAAATCGCCAGGTCCTGATGAGCTTTTTCAAGGGTTCTTAAGGAATGTAAAATGGAACTCTGTGAACCCTTAACTAACATTTTTAACCTATCTCTTCAAACAGGTGTAATGTCTGATACGTGGAAGATGGCTAATGTAATTCCTATTTTTAAAGCAGGGGACAAGTCGTTACCATCAAATTACCGCCCAATAAGTCTAACATCAATTGTAGGCAAATTATTAGAGTCGATTATAGCTGATAACATAAGAAGCCATCTCGATAGGCATAATTTGATTAATGATACTCAACATGGATTCACCAGGGGCCGTTCCTGCCTAACTAATCTATTAACTTTTTTCAGTAAGGCTTTTGAGGCAGTTGATCATGATAAAGAATTCGATATTGTTTATTTGGATTTTAGTAAGGCTTTTGATAGAGTACCACATCAGAGACTGTTAAAGAAAGTGGCTGCTCACGGCATTGGGGGAAAAGGGTTTTCATGGATCGAGTCATGGCTCACGAATAGGAAGCAGAGGGTGTGCATAAATGGGGTTAAATCTGAGTGGGGATCTGTAACAAGTGGCGTTCCACAGGGATCGGTTTTGGGCTCGTTGTTGTTTATAATATATATAAATGACCTTGACGAGGGAATTACTAGTGATATGAGCAAATTTGCTGATGACACGAAGATAGGTAGGATAATCGATTCAGACGTAGATGTCACGGAACTTCAGGAGGATTTAGACAAACTCAATTCCTGGTCAGAAAAATGGCAGATGCAGTTCAATGTAGATAAATGCAAAGTTCTAAAGCTCGGGAATGTTCATAACCCTAGCACCTACCAGCTTAATAATGTTGAACTCAGCCGTACAGAATGCAAAAAGGATTTGGGGGTTATGGTAAGCAGCAACCTCAAACCAAGTCAGCAATGCCTAAGCGTAAGAAATAAAGCAAATAGATTACTGGGGTTTATATCAAGAAGTGTAAGCAACAGAAGTCCAGCTGTTATATTACAGCTTTATACATCATTAGTAAGGCCTCACCTAGATTACGCAGCTCAGTTCTGGTCTCCATTTTACAGAATGGATATAAATTCGTTAGAAAACATTCAGCGACGAATGACAAAGTTAATTCATAGCATTAGAAATCTTCCGTATGAAGAAAGATTGAAGACCCTTAAATTACATTCACTTGTAAGACGAAGAATGAGGGGAGACATGATCGAGGTATATAAGTGGAAGATGGGTATTAATAAGGGGATATAAATAAGGTCTTGAGGATATCTCTCCAAGAGAGAACCCGCAATAATGGATTCAAATTGGATAAGTTTAGATTTAGAAAGGATATAGGAAAATATTGGTTTGGAAATAGGGTAGTTGATGAGTGGAACAGTCTGCCTAGTAGGGTTATTGAAGCTAGGACCTTGGGCAGTTTCAAATTTAGGTTGGATAAATACATGAGTGAGAGGGGTTGGATTTGAGTGGGACTCGCACTTGAGTTAATAGAATCATTAAAGCATATTTCTTGGATAGAATTGAAAATTAGGTTGGGCAATTATTCTGTTAGTGGGATGGATTGTGAAGGACCTGCCTAGTATGGGCCAACAGGCCTGCTGCAGTGTTCCTCCTTTCTTATGTTTCTTATGTTCTTATGAAAATTTGGTTGGGCAAATATTGTAAGTGGGATGGATTGTGAAGGACCTACCTAGTATGGGCCAACAGGCCTGCTGCAGTGTTCCTCCTTTCTTATGTTCTTAAGGAGGAACACTGCAGAAAGCCTACAGGCCCATGCAAGGCAGGTCCTTATTAAAATCACCACTACCCAAAGCTACCCAAGAATTCACTCCCGCACCCACGACACCAATCAAACCCAGATTTGAGATCTGTTTGTGGCTTGATAAAGCCCACTGTGTGACCGAAACGTTGTCAATAAAGGATCACATTATATTATTAGAAGCCATTTAGATAACCATAATTTGATTAATAATATTCAGCATGGATTCACGAGGAGCCATTCCTGCCTATCTAATTTATTAACCTTCTTTAGTAAAGCTTTTGAGGCTGTTGATCACGATAAAGAATTCGATATTATTTATTTAGATTTTAACCCCTGACTGTCGCAACCCTCAATCCTGAGTGCCATTCTGTTGTCGCAAAATATTCAAAAAAAAAATTATTTTTCTTATCAAAATGTTAAGATTATTTTTCTGATTGTTTTTATCCTAAAACAGATTTTTGCCATCAATACTTACCGAGATATGGAGGTGTAAAGTTGGCAGAAAATGAGCCGCGTATGGCAACATCGGCGACTGCCGCTCACTCAGTAAACATTTGTTTACTTCCATTCATAGATTTCTTGTTTTTTTTCACTATTTTCTTATTTTGCGTAACTTATGTGGCCTGTGAGGCCAAGATAAGGTGCAATGTATATATATACATTCGTTGTATCCAACACAATAATAGCATAAACATTAGTATCTTTATATTGTTTACAAAACTTGTTTACACAAATGAACAATACAAAAAATCTTTATTACTATTGTTCTATAGTATATATACAAATGTACAGTCACTGACATGTTCATAAAAGTTCTGCAGCTTGTGGAACTCTTTGAAACATGCACAGTGGTGTTTTACATTCCTCACACATAAAACGAATGTCTCTGCATTTTTGTGGGTGTTTTTGTATATGCACAGACAAAACATCTCTTCTGAGCAGTTTTTTTCAAAATAGTAGCTGGCAGTTGTTTTTGGTAGTTACCCCAGGTTGATGGTCGCGGGGCCCGTTTTTTCCCTTTCCCACATTCCTTCCTTTCTTCCTACATTCCTTCCTCCCTTTCCCTTTTTCCTTTCCCTTTCCCTTTCCCTTTCCCTTTCCCTTTCCCCCCTTCCTACCTACCTACCTACCTACCTACCTACCTACCTACCTACCTACCTACCTACCCCTTCCCCTTTCCCTTCCTTCCTTTCGTTTTCCCCTTTTTTCCTTCTGGTTTTTAAAAACACAATTGGAAAGTCCCTTTAGAACTGTTAAAAATTCTGGGGGCTGGTTGTTGTTTTTGGGGGCATCATTCCGACCTTCCTTCCTTCCCCCCCCCATTCCTTCCTTCCTACATTCCTTCAAACCCTTTTTTTCCCCACTTTCCCTTTCCCTTTCCTTTCATCTCGCCCTTCCTTCTGATTTCTATAAAACGCATATATAAATCACTTGACACTTCATTTGCTATTAGTTTTGGGGGTTGTTGTTTCTGGGTTGCCATTCCTTCCTTTTTTTCCCTTTCCCTTCCCCAAACCCTTCCCCTCATGCCCCTCTTTCCCTTTTACCCCCCCTTTCCCTTTCCTTTTTTTCATCCCCTTTCCCCTTTCCCCTTCCCTGGTTTTTTTTACGTATACGCATATATGTCACGGGACCCCTTCTTTTGGAATTTTTTATTAGGCTTCGGGAAGCTGGTTGTTGTGGTGTGGGGATTTTTAAATATGCTGAGTAAATGCGGCTGCTGTAAAAAAGACATATTATAAAAAACTCCCCCGTCAACACCCAGGGGGGCCCAAGCCTTTTTCCCCCGTCCTTTCACCTCTTCCCTAATTCCCCACCCAAAATTTTCGTACCTATTTAAAAAAAAACCTACTTCCCACTCACGTCCTACTTGCTTCCCCACGCCCTACTTTTACCTATTTCCCACCACTTACCCCCCACTTGCCTACCACTTCCCCACCCCCCACCTTCCTACTTACTTGCCCCCACTTACTTACCTCCCAAACCCCTTTTTTATTGTTCTATAAAATATATACACATATAATGACTGGACACTTTCCATCAACTTCCCTTACCGCTTGAAGTGTGGGACTTCCCCTCATCTTTTTTTCTTTCTTCTTTTTGTTCTTTCCTTCCTCTCTCTCTACTTCCTTTCTTTTTTTCCCCCCTTTTCCCTTTCCTTTCCCCCTTCCTTTTTTTCCCTTTATCCCCTTTTTCCTTCCTTCCTTTCCCTCTTCTTTTCCCTTTCCCCTTATTTTCTTTTTTTTTCCCTTTCCCCTTCTGGTATCCGGGGGATTGTTTTGGGACAAACCCCCAAAACCATGAAATTCATTTTTCAGAGACACTTCCCTCTGTGTTAAAGGGTATCATTGAGGAAGAAAAAAGTCCCAGATCCGGGGGGTCAGATAATTTTCCGCTAGGCATGCTGAACAAGGACTACTGAAATGGGTTTCCCCCCAAAGCCCCCTGGCTGCCCCATTTTTTTTCTGCGCCCTGACCACACAGACCCTTTTTTTCACATGTAGGCCTACCAGCTTTTCTCCTGTTTTATTTGGGCCCGAATTTGGGGGAAGAACTAAACAGTGGCTGTAAGACGTTTTATACGGCCGAAACAGTCAAAGGGTTAAAAAGGCTTTTTATAGAGTAAACCGCACCAGAGACTGTTAAAAAATGGCAGCTCATGGCATTTTGGGGAAAAAAAATGTCATGGATCGAGTCATTGCTCACCAATAGGGAAACAGAGAGTGTGCATAAATGGGGGTTTTAAAAAAAGTGGGGATTTAAAAAGTGGTGTTCCACCGTCTTGGCCCCTTGTTTTTAAAATATATCAATGACCTTGATGGGAATTTAGGGTATGAGCAAATTGCTGAAAACCAAGATAGGTAGGGAAAAATTTATTCCCAACGAGATGTCAGGGGAATTTGGAGGATTTAGACAAACTAAAATTCCCCGGTCAGAAAAGGGGAATGCAGTTCAATGTACCGATAAATTCAAAGTTCTGAAGCTCGGGGGTGCCCCCAAAACCCAAAAAATTTTTAAAATTCGTAGAACTTAGCCATACAGATTGCAAAAAGAACTTGGGGGGTTTTGGGGGCCAACTTTCCCCAAAACCCGCAATCCCCAAAAGTTGGGAAACAGTTCGGGGTTTATATAAAAAAGTGTAAAAAAGGGCCAGAGGTTATATTCACAACACGTTAGAAAAGGGCCCCACCTGAATTGACTCAATTTGGTCTCCTTTAAGAATGGATTTTTTTAAAAAAATTAGCGTAGAATACAAAAATTTAAAACATAGCATTAAAAATTTTCCCTAGAAGAAAGATTGAAGACCCAAAAATTCATTCCTTGTAGGACGAAGAAGGGGGAATGTAGGTATAAAGGGGAAAAAGGGGGGTTTTTAAAAAAGGGGGGTATAAATAAGGTCTTGAGAATATCCCCCCGAGATCCCCCAATTTGGGTTCAAAATTGAAGGTTAGATTTAGAAAGGATATGGGAAAAATTTGGTTTGGAAATGGGTGTTGATGAGTGGAACAGCCCGCCTAGTAGGATTATTGGCAAAAGGCCCGGGTAGTTTCAAATTTAGGTTGGATAAATTCAGGTGAGAGGGGGTTTTTTGAGGGGGTTACATGAGTAAATATAATTTTCAAACCTTATTTTTTGGGGGATCTTTTAAGATTGGGGGAACAAATATTCTGTTAGTGGGATGGAATGTGAAGGGCGCCGATGGGGCAACAGGCCTGCTGGGGAGTGTTCCCCCCATTTTTTTAAAAGGGGGAAAAAATTTTTTTTTTCCTTTTTGGGGCCCCCCCCCTTCCCGTGGGAAACGGGGGGTGTTGGGAAAAAAAAAAAGAAGTCTTTTGGATACCGGTAAAGTGTATGGGTTTTATTGAAAGAATTAAGAGCAAGCGGATGGAAAAAGAGATAAAAAAGGGGTTTTGGGGAAAAAGGGAGGGGTTTTAGACCAAGTGTTTACAGTGAAACAAAAGGAAATTTTGTGGGAAAAAAAGGGGGTTTGGGGGATTTATTTTTTTGGGGAAAAAGGCGATGACAGGGGGGATAGGGGGAAATGGGCAGATGTTGCAGGTGTTAATGGGGTGGTTAAAAAGCAGTGAAGAGTTTTTAAAAATAGTGAGGCTCAGGTTAGAGTATTGGGGAGAGGGGAGAGTATTTCTCAAAAAAATGGGCCCACAAAGGGGAAGGGCCCCAGGGCCAATATATTTATAGATGGGGTTTGAAAGTGAATGGGGCGGGGTGAGGGCAAGAGGTGTGGGGTTAAAAAAAGAAAAATTTTAAAAACAAAGGGGGATTTCCCTTTTTTCTGATAATTTTTGGTTTTTGGGAAAATTCTAAAAATTTTCAGGGGGTTTGGGGGATGTTTTTGGGTAGGGTATATAGAAAAAGGGGAAAAAAAGTGAATATAGGAAAAAGTAAGGTGTGAGGATAAAAAAAAATTGGGGGGAAAAAGATTGGATATCAGATTGGGGGGAAGGGGGTATGGAGGGGGGTGAATGTATTCAGATATTTGGGAGGGGGGTTTGGCCAGCAGAGGGTCTATGAAGGATGAGGAGAATCATGGGTTGATGAGGAAAAAGGGGTGGTGGTAAATTTGGAGTTTTGGGAGACAAAGAATTTTGTCTGTGGAAGAAAAGGGGGAATGTATAAGAATATAGTTATACCAAAAAAAAAGGAAAATGAAAATAGGAAAAGTAAAAATGAGGATAAAAAAAAAATTAGGTGATAAAAAATTTGGGATATCAGATTGGAGGGAAAAGTATGGAGGAGGGGTGTATTCAGATTTTTAAAGGGGGGATGTGTAGCAGGGGGGCTTTGGGTGGGGGGAATCATGGTTTTAAAGGGAAAAAAGGGGAAGTGGTCTTGGGGGTCTGTGGAGACAAAAAACTTTGTCTGTGGAAAAAGGGGGAATGTATAAGGTAAAATTTCCCCCATATGGGGGGAACTGGGGTGGTGAATATTGCAACAAGGGGAAGGCTGGGGGGAATGGAGATGTCATGTCAAATCAATGTGTGGTGAATATAATGCAGCGAATTCATAGTGGGGAAAATTTTGGGGGAAAAGGGGGATTCCCAAGCTATTACCCCGAGGGCTGGGGGGGGTTGTTGAGGTGGTTTTTAAAATGAGGGGAATGGAAGAAAAAGAATGACCCCCCAAAAGTGTATAAATCTGTGGGGGAAAGGGGGGAGGGGGGGCCCGGGGAAAAGGGTTAAGGGGGGGGTAAAGGGGGGTTTTGTGTGAAAAGGGGGGGGGACTTCCAGCAAGATGCGGGGGTTTTTTATGGGGGGTGAATGGAGACAAAGGGTTTTTTTAAACTTGACGTGTTTTGGGGGTGGAAGCAAAGTAACATTTATGAAGGGTTTTGGGGAAAAAACCCCGGGGGGATTTAGTCCGGGGGATAAGCCCAAAGCCTGCACTTGGGAAAGGGGGGAGAAAATTTTTCTTTTAAATGTTTTAAATGCCCCCAAGACGGGATGGAAAAATGGTTTTTTTTCGGGGCCCCCCTGCCTTGGGGGGAACCCATGTGTTTAAAAAAAAAAAAAATTTTTTTTATGAAGGTAAATGTATTTTTTTTCATAAAAAAATTTTCCTTTTTAAAAATTTCAATTTTTTCAGTGTGAAAGGGGGTTTTTTCCCCCAATGTGTTAATAAAAAAAAAAAAAAAAAAAGAAAAATTGCAATAAATAAAATGTTTATTATTAGTTATCTGGGGGTAGGGGTGTACTCAGCTCACACCCAAGTGTCTGGGGTTCAAATCTTTACGGGGGGAAATTTTTTGCATGCCTTTTAAAATGTGCTTCCCCCACCAGCATTAAGTAGGTATCTGGGTGTTAGTCGACATAGGGGCGGCATCCGGGGAGGGAGGGCATCAGACGAATAAGCCCAGCCCCCCCCACACCCAAAAGCACTGACCTTTGTTTTTAGGATGCAGGGGGGTTTTTTGGGGAAAATTTTTTGGGGAAAAAAATGCATCTAAAAAAACTGGAAAGGAAACCCCTTTTTCAGTGCTGAGATTTAACCCCAAGGGGCCAGACCCCAACCCGAAACTTGTTCTCAGGGTCCAAAAAATTTCTCCCAAAAAAAAAAAAAAAAAAAAAAAAAAATTTTTTTGAAACAATAAATTTTTCTGGGGAAAAACCCCAAAACCCCTGGGGGGCATACAACACCGTAGCTCAATTCCCCAGCGCACTCAGCTCACACACTGATGTCTGGGATCGTCCCCCGTACATCTGGAAAACATTAGGACGTGTTTCCCAAAACACCTGTGTCCATGTTCACCCATCAGTAAAATAGCTACCTGGGTGTTTCAATGGTGTGGGTCGCATCCTGGGACAACATCGTAATCTGTGGGGAAAAGCCTCAAAAATTGATTCAACTTAAACATTGATTCAACTAGGTTTATACCACAGTCAAATTTTATAATCCAAACCCTCTCCCCCAAAATCCTAGCATTCAACCCCCTTTAAAACCCCCCCCACAAATATGTTAACCCTTTTTTTGGGGGGGGGCCCCTTTTTCTATTCATGAGTTCAGCTCACTCGGGAAAACTGTGGGGGAAAATTGGGCCCAGAAAAGGGGAATGGGTCTATGTGGTAATGTGCACCATATTAAAAAAAAACCCAAAAAGCAGTGCATGAAGAAAAAAAATGCAATTTTCTGGTTTAAAAAAAAAAAATTTTTGGTGTATTTTCGTTTAAATTTTTTTTCGAGTCCCCAACTTTTACAACCCTGCCTTTCTGACATCATCCACCAAAAATTTAAAAGGCAAAAAACATGCCCATCACCCGCTCCAGGCCCAGACTCATGGAACTCCATTTCCCTCAAGTCAAAAAGGGCCCCCCTTTACATGCTTTTTAAAATCCTATGGGAGGGGGCATGGACACGGGGTCCCCGGGTACTAAAAACAACAAAAAGCCCCGCTCCACAAAGGGGGGGGGGAAAGCAAACAAAAAACTACAGACCAATTGGGTCGCCCCTTTTTATAAAAAACTTTGAAAGGGTTTT
>WNWK01051984.1:0-12314 GCA_009830355.1 Cherax destructor | reverse complement strand
AATTTTTAAAGTAAAAAAATGCAATAAATAAAAATTTTATAGCTTTTTTGAATATTTATTAATTATTACTATTTTTAAAAATCCATTAAAATCTATAAAATCAATATTTTATAATTTCATTTTTTTAAAAAATACATGAAACTTTAAAAATTCAAAAATGTGCTAAAATGGTATTTTATTGTATTTTCGACGTTTTAGAGCGGTTTGAGTTTTTCCTGGCAAAACTCATTTTTAGCTAAAAAAATTAGATTACCACACTTTTAAATGGAATTTCTACTCAATTGAAATTTATGGAAAAGTAAGCAAAATTTTATGATTTTCTTTGGGAAGCTTACTCATAGGTATTTTTATCTAAAAAATAGTTTTCAGAAAATCCTTGAAAATTCTTTAAATCGTCAAAAATGCAATAATATCAAGTTTATAGCTTTTTTGAATATTTATAATTATTTACATATTTTTAAAAATCCTATTAAAAAATCTATAAAAATCAATATTTTTAAATTTTCATATTATTTTCAAAATACATGAAACATTAAAAAGTTTAGAAAATGTGCTAAAATCGTTTTTTTATTCATATTTCGACGTTTTAGAGCGGTTTGAGTGCTTTTCTGGCAAAACTCATTTTTCATTTTTAGCTAAAATACTAGATTTTCAAACTTTTAAATAGAATTTCTACTGCAATTGAAATTTATGGGAAAAGTTAGCAAAATTTTATGATTTTCTTTTAGGAAGCTTACTCATAGGTGGATTTTATCTAAAAAATAGTTTTTCAGAAAATCCTTGAAATGCTCTTAAATCGTCAAAATGCAATAAAATCAAGTTTTATAGCATTTTTGAATATTTATTAATTATTTACATATTTTTAAAAATCCATTAAAATCTATAAAAATCAATATTTTTATAGAATATTTCATATTATTTTCGAAAATACATGAAACATTAAAAGCTCAGAAAATGTGCTAAAATCGTATTTTATTGCATATTTCGACGTTTTAGAGCGGTTTGAGTGCTTTTCTGGCAAAACTCATTTTTAGCTAAAATACTAGATTATCACACTTTAAATAGAATTTCACTGCAATTGAAATTTATGGGAAAATTAGCAAAATTTTAGATTTTCTTTAGGAAGCTTACTCAGGTTATTTTATCTAAAAAAATAGTTTTTAGAAAATCCTTGAAATGCCTTAATCGTCAAAATGCAAAATCAAGTTTTATAGCATTTTAATATTTATAATATTTACATATTTAAAAATCCCATTAAAATCTATAAAATCAATATTTTTATAGATATTTCAATTATTTTCGAAAAATACATGAAACATTAAAAGCTCAGAAAATGTGCTAAAATCGTATTTTATTGCATATTTCGACGTTTTAGAGCGGTTTGAGTGCTTTTCAGCAAAACTCATTTTAGCTAAAATACTTAGATTTTCAAACTTTAAATAGAATTTACTGCAATTGAAATTTATGGGAAAAGTTAGCAAATTTTATGATTTTCTTTAGGAATATGATTTCAAAAAAGTTAGAACTTGAAATGTTACCAAAGCAAAATAAGTTATAGATTATAATTATTTAAATTTAATCCATTAAATTAAAAATCATATTAATTTTTATTTGAAATAGAACATTAAGCCAAAGGCAACTTTTCATATCAGTTTAGAGGTTTGAGTGTTTCAAAACTCATTTTGTAAAATACTGATTTCAACTTAATAGAATTCACTGCAATTGAAATTTATGGAATAAATTTATGATTTTCTTTAGAAGTCTCAGTTTTTATCTAAAAATAGTTTAGAAAATCCTGAAAATGCTTAATCGTCAAATGCAATAAATCAAGTTTATAGCATTTAATTATTAATTATTTACATATTTTAAAAATCATTAAAAACTATAAAATCAATATTTTAGATCATATTTTAAAATACATGAAAATTAAAGTCAGAAAATGTTAAAATTTATGCATTTCATTTAGAGGGTTTGAGTGTTTCAAACTCATTTTTATAAAATACTAGATTTTCAAACTTTAAATAGAATTTCTACTAATTGAAATTATGGAAAGTTAGCAAAATTATGATTTTTAGAAGCTTATCATAGTATTTTATCTAAAAATAGTTTTTCAGAAAACTTAAAATGCCTTAATCGTCAAAATGCAATAAAATAGTTTTATAGCATTTGAATATTTATTATTATTTACATATTTTAAAAATCCCATTAAAAATCTATAAAATCAATATTTTTAAGAATATTTATTATTTCAAAATACATGAAACATTAAAAGTCAGAAAATGCTAAAATGTATTTATTGCATATTTGACGTTTTAGACGTTGAGTGTTTGCAAACTCATTTTAGCTAAAAACTAATTTTCAAACTTTAAATAGAATTTTACTGCAATTGAAATTTATGGAAATAGCAATTTTAGATTTTCTTTAGAAGCTATATATATTTTATCTAAAAATATTTCAGAAAACCTTGAAATGCTAATCTAAAATGCATAAAATCAAGTTTTATAGCATTTGAATATTTATTAATTATTTACATATTTTAAAATCATTAAAATCTATAAAAATCAATATTTAAGATATTTATATTATTTTCAAAATACATGAAACATAAAACTCAGAAATGTGTAAAATGTATTTTATTGCATATTTCGACGTTTTAGAGGTTTGAGTGCTTTCGGCAAACTCATTTTAGCTAAAATACTAGATTTTCAACTTTTAAATAGAATTTCTTTTTCAACTTTTAAAAGAATTTACTGAAATTGAAATTTATGGAAAAGTTAGAAATTTTATGATTTTCTTTAGAGCTCTAGGTATTTTATCTAAAAATATTTTCAAAACTGAAATGCTTAATTTCAAAATGCAATAAAATCAAGTTTTATAGATTTTAATATTTATTAATTATTTACATATTTTTAAAAATCATTAAAAATCTTAAAATCATATATTTAAATATTTATATTATTTTCAAAATACATAAACATTAAAAAGCTAGAAAAATGTTAAAATCATATTTTATTCATATTTCGACGTTTTAGAGCGGTTTGAGTGCTTTTCTGCAAAACTCATTTTTACTAAAATACTAGATTTCAAACTTTAAATAGAATTTCTACTGAATTGAAATTTATGGAAAATTAGCAAAATTTTAGATTTTCTTTGAAGCTTACTCAGGTGATTTTATCTAAAAATAGTTTTCAGAAAATCCTTGAAATGCCTTAATCGTCAAAAATGCAAAAATCAGTTTTATAGCATTTTGAATATTTATTAATTATTTACATATTTTAAAAATCCATTAAAATCTATAAAAATCAATATTTTTAAATATTTCATATTATTTTCAAAATACATGAAACATTAAAAGCTCAGAAAATGGTAAAATGTATTTTATTGCATATTCTGACGTTTTAGAGCGGTTTGAGTGCTTTCAAAACTCATTTTAGCTAAAATACTAGATTTCAACTTTTAAAAGAATTTCTACTGAATTGAAATTTATGGAAAATGCAAAATTTTAGATTTTCTTAGAAGCTTATTAGGTATTTTATCTAAAAAAGTTTTCAGAAAATCTTGAAAATGTTAATCGTCAAAAATGCAATAAAATAAGTTTTATAGCATTTTGAATATTTATAATTATTTACATATTTTTAAAAATCCATTAAAAATCTATAAAATCAATATTTTTATAATATTTCAATTATTTTCGAAAAATACATGAAACATTAAAAGCTCAGAAAATGGCTAAAATCGTATTTTATTGCATATTTCGACGTTTTAGAGCGGTTTGAGTGCTTTCTGCAAAACTCATTTTTAGCTAAAATACTTAGATTTCACTTTAAATAGAATTTCTACTGCAATTGAAATTTATGGAAAAGTTAGCAAAATTTTAGATTTTTTTTAGGAAGTTATCATTGATTTTATCTAAAAAATAGTTTTTCAGAAAATCCTTGAAATGCCTTAATCGTCAAAATGCAATAAAATCAAGTTTTATAGCATTTTGAATATTTATTAATTATTTACATATTTTAAAAATCCCATTAAAAATCTATAAAAATCAATATTTTAAATATTTCATATTATTTTCGAAAATACATGAAACATAAAAGCTCAGAAAATGTGTAAAATCGTATTTTATTGCATATTTCGACGTTTTAGAGCGTTTGAGTGTTTTGGCAAAACTCATTTTTAGCTAAAATACTAGATTTCAAACTTTTAAATAGAATTTCTACTGCAATTGAAATTTATGGGAAAATTAGCAAAATTTTAGATTTTCTTTTAGAAGCTTACTCAGGTGATTTTATCTAAAAATAGTTTTAGAAAATCCTTGAAAATGCCTTAATCGTCAAAAATGCAATAAAATCAAGTTTTATAGCATTTTGAATATTTATAATTATTTACATATTTTTAAAAATCCATTAAAAATCTATAAAAATCAATTTTTATAGATATTTCATATTATTTTCGAAAATACATGAAACATTAAAAACTCAGAAAAATGTGCTAAAATCGTATTTTATTGCATATTTCGACGTTTTAGAGCGTTTGAGTGCTTTCAAAAACTCATTTTTAGCTAAAATACTAGATTTCAAACTTTTAAATAGAATTTCTACTGCAATTGAAATTTATGGGAAAAGTAGCAAAATTTTATGATTTTCTTTTAGGAAGCTTACTCTAGGTGATTTTATCTAAAAAATAGTTTTTCGAAAATCTTGAAAATGCCTTAAATCGTCAAAAATGCAATAAAATCAAGTTTATAGCATTTTGAATATTTATTAATTATTTACATATTTTTAAAAATCCATTAAAATCTATAAAAATCAATATTTTATAGAATATTTCATATTATTTTCGAAAAATACATGAAACATTAAAAAGTCAAAAAATGTGCTAAAATCGTATTTTATTGCATATTTCGACGTTTTAGAGCGGTTTGAGTGCTTTTCTGGCAAAACTCATTTTTAGCTAAAATACTAGATTTTCAAACTTTAAATAGAATTTCTACTGCAATTGAAATTTATGGGAAAAGTTAGCAAATTTTATGATTTTTTTAGGAAGCTTACTCTAGGTGATATTTTATCTAAAAAATAGTTTTTCAGAAAATCCTTGAAAATGCCTTAAATCGTCAAAAATGCAATAAAATCAAGTTTATAGCATTTTGAATATTTATTAATTATTTACATATTTTTAAAAATCCCATTAAAAATCTATAAAAATCAATATTTTTAGAATATTTCATATTATTTTCAAAATACATGAAACATTAAAAAGTCAGAAAATGTGCAAAATCGTATTTTATTGCATATTTCGACGTTTAGAGCGGTTTGAGTGCTTTTCTGGCAAAACTCATTTTTAGCTAAAATACTAGATTTTCAAACTTTTAAATAGAATTTCTACTGCAATTGAAATTTATGGGAAAAGTTAAGCAAAATTTTATGATTTTTTTTAGGAAGCTTACTCATAGGTGATTTTATCTAAAAAAATAGTTTTTCAGAAAATCGTTGAAAATGCCTTAAATCGTCAAAAATGCAATAAAATCAAGTTTTATAGCATTTTTTAATATTTATTAATTATTTACATATTTTTAAAAATCCCATTAAAAATCTATAAAAATCAATATTTTTATAGAATATTTCTATTATTTTCGAAAATACATGAAACATTAAAAGCTCAGAAAATGTGCTAAAATCTATTTTATTGCATATTTCGACGTTTAGAGCGGTTTGAGTGCTTTTCTGCAAAACTCATTTTTAGCTAAAATACTTAGATTTTCACACTTTAAATAGAATTTCTACTGCAATTGAAATTTATGGAAAAGTAAGCATCTATAAAATCAATATTTTATAGATATTTCATATTATTTTCGAAAATACATGAAACATTAAAAGCTCAGAAAATGTGCTAAAATCGTATTTTATTGCATATTTCGACGTTTTAGACGTTTGAGTGCTTTTCTGGCAAAACTCATTTTTAGCTAAAATACTAGATTTCACACTTTTAAATAAATTTCACTGCAATTGAAATTTATGGAAAAGTAAGCAAAATTTTATGATTTTCTTTAGGAAGCTTACTCATAGGTATTTTATCTAAAAAAATAGTTTTCAGAAAATCCTTGAAAATGCCTTAATCGTCAAAAATGCAATAAAATCAAGTTTTATAGCATTTTTGAATATTTATTAATTATTTACATATTTTTAAAAATCCCATTAAAAATCTATAAAATCAATATTTTTATAGAATATTTCATATTATTTTCGAAAATACATGAAACATTAAAAGCTCAGAAAAATGTCTAAAATCGTATTTTATTGCATATTTCGACGTTTTAGAGCGTTTGAGTGCTTTTCTGGCAAAACTCATTTTTAGCTAAAATACTTAGATTTTCAACTTTTAAATAGAATTTCTACTGCAATTGAAATTTATGGAAAATTAAGCAAAATTTTATGATTTTCTTTAGGAAGCTTACTCATAGGTTATTTTATCTAAAATAGTTTTCAAAAATCCTTAAATGCTTAAATCGTCAAAAATGCAATAAAATAAGTTTATAGCATTTTTAATATTTATTAATTATTTACATATTTTAAAAATCCATTAAAAATCTATAAAATCAATATTTTTATAGATATTTCATATTATTTTCGAAAAATACATGAAACATAAAACTCAGAAAATGTGCTAAAATGATTTTATTGCATATTTCGACGTTTTAGAGGGTTTGAGTGCTTTTCTGGCAAAACTCATTTTTAGCTAAAATACCTAATTTCAACTTTTAAATAGAATTTCTACTGCAATTGAAATTTATGGGAAAAGTAAGCAAATTTTATGATTTTCTTTTAGAAGCTTACTCATAGGTGTATTTTATCTAAAAAATAGTTTTCAAAAATCCTTGAAAATGCCTTAAATCGTCAAAATGCAATAAAATCAAGTTTATAGCATTTTGAATATTTATAATTTTTAATATTTTAAAAATCATTAAAAATCTATAAAATCAATATTTTTATAGATATTTCATATTATTTTCGAAAATACTGAAACATTAAAAAGCTCAGAAAATGTGCTAAATCATTTATTGCATATTTCGACGTTTTAGACGGTTTGAGTGCTTTTTGCAAAACTCATTTTAGCTAAAATACTTAGATTTTCACACTTTTAAATAGAATTTCCTGCAATTGAAATTTATGGAAAAGTAAGCAAAATTTTATGATTTTCTTTAGGAAGCTTACTCAGGTGATTTTATCTAAAATATTTTTCAAAATCTTAA
Source organism: Cherax destructor (assembly GCA_009830355.1). Lineage (NCBI taxonomy): Eukaryota > Metazoa > Arthropoda > Malacostraca > Decapoda > Parastacidae > Cherax > Cherax destructor. Next base: position 5,068 of record WNWK01051984.1, on the reverse strand, counting down.
ATGCCTTAAATCGTCAAAAAATGCAATAAAATCAAGTTTATAGATTTTAATATTATTAATTATTTAATATTTTAAAAATCCCATTAAAAATCTATAAAAATCAATATTTTAGAATATTTCATATTATTTTCAAAAATACATGAAACATAAAATCAGAAAAATGTGCTAAAATCGCATTTTATGGCATATTTCGACGTTTTAGAGCGGTTTGATGCTTTTCTGACAAAACTCATTTTTTAGCTAAAATACTTAGATTTTCACACTTTTAAATATAATTTCTACTGTAATTGAAATTTATGGGAAAAGTAAGCAAAATTTTATGATTTTCTTTTAGGAAGCTTACTCATAGGTATATTTTATGTAAAAAAATAGTTTTTCACAAAATCCTTGAAAATGCCTTAAATCGTCAAAAAATGCAAGAAAATCAAGTTTTACAGCATTTTTTAATATTTATTTATTATTTACATATTTTTAAAAAATCCCATTAAAAATCTATAAAAATCAATATTTTTATAGAATATTTCATATTATTTTCGAAAAATACATGAAACATTAAAAGCTCAGAAAAATGTGCTAAAATCGCATTTTATTGCATATTTCGACGTTTTAGAGCGGTTTGATGCTTTTCTGCAAAACTCATTTAGCTAAATTACTTAATTTCACATTTTAAATAGAATTTAATTGAAATTATGGAAAAGCAAAATTTATGATTTTCTTAGAAGCTTATATTTATTTATCAAAATAGTTTTCACAAAATTTGAAGCCTTAAATCTCAAATGCAATAAAATCAAGTTTTAGCATTTGAATATTTATTTATTTAATTTTAAACCCATTAAAAATCTTAAAAATCAATATTTTTATAGAATATTTCATATTATTTTCGAAAAATACATGAAACATTAAAGCTCAGAAAAATGTGCTAAAATCGCATTTTATGGCATATTTCGACGTTTTAGAGCGGTTTGATGCTTTTTGAAAACTCATTTTAGCTAAATACTTAGATTTTCACACTTTTAAATAAATTTCTATTGCAATTGAAATTTATGGAAAAGTAAGCAAAATTTTATGATTTTCTTTAGGAAGCTTATCATAGGTATATTTTATCTAAAAATAGTTTTCAAAAATCTGAAAAGTGAAACGATTTGAATCGTCAAAAAATGCAATAAAATCAAGTTTTATAGCATTTTTGAATATTTATAATTATTTACATTTTTTTAAAAAAACCCCATTAAAAATCTTTAAAAATCAATATTTTTATAGAATATTTCATATTATTTTCAAAAAATAATGAAACATTAAAAGCTCAGAAAAATGTGCTAAAATCGCATTTTATTGATATTTCGACGTTTTAGAAGCGGTTTAGTGCTTTTCTGGCAAAACTCATTTTAGCTAAAATACTTAGATTTTCACACTTTTAAATAGAATTTCTATGCAATTGAAATTTATGGGAAAATAAGAAAAATTTTATGATTTTCTTTTAGGAAGCTTACTCATGGTATATTTTATGTAAAAAAATAGTTTTCACAAAATCTTGAAAATGCCTTAAATCGTCAAAAAATGAAATAAAATCAAGTTTTTAGCATTTTTAATATTTATTAATTATTTACATATTTTAAAAAATCCCATTAAAAATCTATAAAAATCAATATTTTTATAGAATATTTCATATAATTTTCGAAAATACATGAAACATTAAAAAGCTCAGAAAAATGTGCTAAAATCATATTTTATTGCATATTTCGACGTTTTAGAGCGGTTTGAGTGCTTTTCTGGCAAAACTCATTTTCAGCTAAAATATTAGTTTTCACACTTTTAAATAGAATTTCTACTGCAATTGAAATTTATGGGAAAAAGTAAGCAAAATTTTATGATTTTCTTTTAGGAAGCTTACTCATAGGTATATTATATCTAAAAAAATAGTTTTCAAAAAACCTGAAAACGACTTAAATCGTAAAAAAATGCAATAAAATCAAGTTTTATAGCATTTTTGAATATTATAATTATTTACATATTTTAAAAAATCCCATTAAAATCAATAAAATCAATATTTTTATAGATTATTTCATATTATTTTCGAAAATACATGAAACATTAAAAAGCTCAGAAAATGCCTTAAATCAAGTCCAAAAAATGCAATAAAATCAAGTTTTAAAAGAAAATTTTTGAATATTTATTAATTATTTACCTTTAAATTTTTAAAAATCCCAATTAAAAATTTTTTTCTTTTTAAAAATTTTAAAAAAAAATATTTTTATAGAATATTTCATATTATTTTCAAAAATACATGAAACATTAAAAGCTCAGAAAAATGTGCTAAAATCATATTTTATTGCATATTTCGACGTTTTAGAGCAGTTTGAGTGCTTTTCTGGCAAAACTCATTTTTCAGCTAAAATACTTAGATTTTCACACTTTTAAATAGAATTTCTACTAATTGAAATTTATGGGAAAAGTAAGCAAAATTTTATGATTTTCTTTTAGGAAGCTTACTCATAGGTATATTTTATCTAAAAAAATATTTTTTCACAAAATCCTTGAAAATGCCTTAAATCGTCAAAAATGCAATAAAATCAAGTTTTATAGCATTTTTGAATATTTATTAATTATTTACATATTTTTAAAAATCCCATTAAAAATCTATAAAAATCAATATTTTTATAGAATATTTCATTTATTTTCGAAAATACATGAAACATTAAAAAGCTCAGAAAAATGTGCTAAAATCGACGTTTTAGAGCGGTTTGAGTGCTTTTCTGGCAAAACTCATTTTTCAGCTAAAATACTTAGATTTTCACACTTTTAAATAGAATTTCTACTGCAATTGAAATTTATGGGAAAAGTAAGAAAAATTTTTATGATTTTCTTTTAGGAAGCTTACTCATAGGTATATTTTATCTAAAAAATAGTTTTCACAAAATCCTTGAAAATGCCTTAAATCGTCAAAAAATGCAATAAAATCAAGTTTTATAGCATTTTTGAATATTTAATAATTATTTACATATTTTTAAAAAATCCCATTAAAAATCTATAAAAATCAATATTTTTATAGAATATTTCATATTATTTTCGAAAAATACATGAAACATTAAAAAGCTCAGAAAAATGTGCTAAAATCGTATTTTGTTGCATATTTCGACGTTTTAGAGCGGTTTGAGTGCTTTTCTGGCAAAACTCTTTTTTCAGCTAAAATACTTAGATTTTCACACTTTTAAATAGAATTTTTTGCAATTGAAATTTAGGGGAAAAAAGTAAGCAAAATTTTATGATTTTTTTTGGAAGCTTACTCATATATATTTTATCTAAAAAAATATTTTCAAAAATCTTGAAAATCCCTTTAAATCGTCAAAAATAATTAAAATCAAGTTTTATAGCATTTTTGAATATTTATTAATTTTTTCATATTTTTAAAAATCCCATTAAAAATCTTTAAAAATAATATTTTTATAGAATATTTCATATTATTTTCAAAATAAGAAACTTTAAAAAAGCTAAAAAATGTAAAATCGCTTTTTTTCATATTTTCGACTTTTAGAGCGTTTGATGCTTTTCTGCAAAACTCATTTTTAGCTAAATATTGATTTTCACACTTTTAAATAGAATTTCTATTGCAATTGAAATTTAGGGAAAATAACAAAATTTTATGATTTTCTTTTAGAAGCTTACCATAGGTATTTTTATGTAAAAAATAGTTTTCACAAAATCCTTAAAATGCCTTAAATCGTAAAAAAATGCAAGAAAATCAAGTTTTAAGCATTTTTAATATTTTTTTATTATTTACATTTTTTTAAAAAAATCCATTAAAAATCTATAAAAATCAATTTTTTTATAGAATATTTCATATTATTTTCGAAAAATACATGAAACATTAAAAGCTCAGAAAAATTTTAAAATCTATTTTATTGCATATTTCGACGTTTTAGACGTTTGAGTGCTTTTCGAAAACTCATTTTCAGCTAAAATATTAGATTTTCACACTTTTAAATAAATTTTTTGCATTGAAATTTATGGGAAAAGAAACAAAATTTTATGATTTTCTTTTAGAAGCTTACTCATAGGTATATTATATCTAAAAAATATTTTTTCACAAAATCCTTGAAAATGCCTTAAATCGTCAAAAATGCAATAAAATCAAGTTTATAGCATTTTTGAATATTTTTTAAATCTTACATATTTTTAAAAATCCATTAAAAATCTATAAAAATCAATATTTTATAGAATATTTCATATTATTTTCAAAAAATACATGAAACATTAAAAAGCTCAGAAAAATGTGCTAAAATCGATTTTATTGCATATTTCACGTTTTAAACGGTTTGAGTGCTTTTCGGGCAAAACTCATTTTTAGCTAAAATACTACATTTTCACACTTTTAAATAGAATTTCACTGCAATTGAAATTTATGGAAAAGTAAGCAAAATTTTATGATTTTTTTTTAGGAAGCTTACTCATAGGTATATTTATCTAAAAAAATAGTTTTCCAAAAATCTTGAAAATCCCAATCTCAAAAAATGCAATAAAATCAAGTTTTTATAGCATTTTTGAATATTTATTAATTATTTACATATTTTTAAAAATCCCATTAAAAATCTATAAAAATCAATATTTTATAGAATATTTCATATTATTTTCAAAAAATACATGAAACATTAAAAAGCTCAGAAAAATGTGCTAAAATCATATTTTATTGCATATTTCGACGTTTAGAGCGGTTTGAGGTCTTTTCTGGCAAAACTATTTTCAGCTAAAATCTTAGATTTTCACACTTTTAAATAGAATTTCTACTGCAATTGAAATTTATGGGAAAAGTAAGCAAAATTTTATGATTTTCTTTTAGGAAAGCTTACTCATAGGTATATTTTATCTAAAAATAGTTTTCACAAAATTTAAAAATGCCTTAAATCGTAAAAATGCAATAAAATCAAGTTTTATAGCATTTTTGAATATTTAATAATTATTTACATATTTTTAAAAACCCTTTAAAAAACTTTAAAAATAATTTTTTTATAGAATATTTCATATTTTTTTCGAAAAATACATGAAACATTAAAAAGCTCAAAAAAATGTGCTA
>WNWK01051983.1:0-12315 GCA_009830355.1 Cherax destructor | reverse complement strand
ATATTGAAAAAAAAAGAACTCTCTGGCTAACAATGGTACAAAAATTTTTCCAACATTCAAAAGAAAGGGCACCATAGAAAAAAAAACTCTCTGGCTACACAATGGTACAAGAATTTGTTCACAACATTCTACAATGAATTATGGTCATCATAGAAAAAGAACTTCTAACACAAATGGAAAGAATAATTGTTCACAACTTTCCCACAAGGAATTATTATCTATAAAAAAATATAGTAACTCTGGCACACAATGGAAAGAATAATTGTTCTCAACATTCCTAAAAGGGAATTATTCATCTATAAATACATGGACCAACCCCCATAGAGGTCGGTGAATGTCGTGAATTTTCGTTTTTTTCCCCCGATTTTTCCTTTAATTTCATTATTCTTATTTATAAATAATTGAGATTTGGCATCAAAAAGGGTGGTGGATTTATAATAGTCTGGGAGCCAATCAGGAACCGTCTGAATATTCGCTTGCGTCATCAAAAATTTCCTGTCTTGGGGATACGGAGAATAGTAAGTAAGTTTTTATTCGGGTATGCACAAATACAGTTACATAGTTTAATTTACATAGCAGAATGTGTAGAAAACCCGGGATAACCCAAAAGTCAGATGATTTTATTTCCATTGGGGTCCATTTAATACCTTAATATTATACACTGTAGTACATACTAGTTATTATACTATAATTAAAAGGAATAAGGTAAAAAGAGTTATTTACATGTACATGTATGTTAGCTAAAAAAAATAAAAATCATTCTCCTCCCTTTCAGTCGCTACATACATTAGGTACCTTTTGGCTCTCTTCTTGAACTGGCTCATGCTATGACTGGCTTTGACATGTGCAGGCAGTCTGTTCCATTCCTTTATTGCTGTACAATAAAAGGTGTTTGAAGCCTGGCCACTGACTGTGGGTACTACAAAGTTGTGCTCTCTCCCCCTAGTACTATGACTGCTTTGGTTCCCAGCCTTGACAAAATTGGCAGCAAGATATTCTGGACACTGTGAGCAATTTTATAAACTTGATTCAACTTAAGTTGTTTTACTTTGTCTTCAATATTCAGCATATCTAATTGTTGTAATTCATCCTGGTCTACATGTTCTCTTGGACCCAGGTCCAGGATGAATCTTATAATTTTGTTCTGTGTGATTTGCAGTTTATCTATCAGTTTTTTTGTCAAGGCAGAGTACCATGAAGAGCAAGCGTAGTCAATATGACATTGTATAAGGGCAAGACATAAGGTCCTGCGAGCCTCAGTAGGTAGACACTGTGCTTGTCTGTAGAGGAACTTCAGTCTTGCATTCGCTTTCTTTACTACACTGTTCCCTATCAATTCTCCTGACATGCATGGGTCAAAGGGGATTCCCAGATATTTTACTGAGGAAACTGAAGTGATGGATTCCCCATTACATCGGACATTAAAATTATTTACCCTGCTCAATTTATATTTCGTGCCAAAGAGTATGGCTTCTGTTTTCCCGAGGTGTAACGATAACTTGTTGTCTACTAACCATTTGCTGCAGGACTCCAGTTCAAGTGTTAATACATTAGCTATATCTTGTGGGTCTTTACCTGACACTAACAGAACACTGTCATCCGCATATAGTAGGAGTTTGCACTTGACACTGATGGACATGTCATTTACACAACACAGGAATAATAAGGGACCCAGAATACTACCTTTGGGAACTCCACATGCTATCGGCAGTGGTTCTGATTCTGTTTTGTTGATTTTGACAATTTGTTTCCTATTGCTAACATAGGACTTAAACCAGTCTGTGGAACCTATGCTGTGGAGAAAATTCTCCAAAGGAGGGGGGTATGCGTCCTTACTACCCTTGGTAAGGGCCCTCACCCTTTCCACCCTTAGGAAAGGGCCAGAGGAGGCGCGTCTGGCTGTATAAACAATTTAATTCAAGCCAGATGTACTGTCAGCAGTGTGTCAAGAATTGTGCTGACCACAGCACCATGAGGCACCTCGTGGCACCACATGGTTGCACGAGGCTGCAAAAAGCAGCACGAGCGGTCAGATTGAATTTGGCCACCGCAAGAACGGGTCATACGACTCTAGTGGTCATGCGACGCGAGGCGATGTAAATCAACATAGACATTACTCGTTCGCGTCCGTTATATCATTTAATCTCCACTAACGTCGGGAAATAAGATAAGAACTCTGTTCCAGCGCGTTTAGTGTATAACATCAACATTGCAGTATATTCAGAAGTGTGCGCAGCTTCAGACTGCAAAAAGGAGAAACGTAGAGACAATCGCAAGTGAACTCTATCGAAACAAGACGGTGATTCTTCAGCGGCATTCTACAATCAAGACAGCATTTCCGCCGTATATGGTGGAGCCAACACCATCGCTCAAAGTTACACGAGCAAGGTAAGAATTTGATGTTCTGGTTAAACAGGGAACTGCGCAGTTCTTGTAGTCAAGAACATTCAAATTTTTACCCACGACGGCGGTTATGCGGGGACTTTTTAGTCCAAAACAGTGAGTAAAACGCCTTTCAGTCCATCTAAGACTGAAATATGGACATACGCTCCTTTGGGGCAATAATTATAATAAATCCCTTGATGTTTATCTTACAGCCCTGTGGAGATTGAGGCCATAGATGGATCCCCTGAGAAGGTGTTGGTGGCGGCTGCGACATCTTGGATTCATCAATAAGCTAAGTATTAGCTAACATACAATCCACGTTATCGTTGAGGTCCCATCCTCCACATATTGGTCCTTCGAACCGGATGTTTGTTTATTACGAACCGGAAGTTTGGTCATTACGAATCGAACGTTGATCGTATTCGAACCAGGAGAGTGGCCACATGGTGGTCCAAAGATTTATACTGCAGTGTATAAAGGTCTACGATCCAAGGTCCTTCGAGAAAAGCTGTAAAACTATTGTTTTTACAGAAGAAACCAGAATATATGGGTCCCTACTCTCATTCAAAGAGAATGGGAAGCTCTCGCGAGGCATAGAAAACGAGAGCCGGCAGGCGCTCACCCGACACCCAAGAAGAAAACGGTAGTCGGGTCACCCAGGTTGGGGGACAGTACTTCTGGGGGGCCACTCCCCCACTACCCCACTCACCCACGCGGGAGCAACACTTCAATTTCTGCTTAAGTCAGCGGAGAAGCAGATTGACTGGCACATGGCTGGTCTGTGAATGTGTATAGTATAAACAGTTTATATATACACACAGTGTTTATAATGTTTATAGACACAAATTAAGAGAAGAAACTGTGTATTATGTTGTCTCTTATATAATATAGGAAGTGATATTAAGTTTAAACTTTCATATTGATTAACATTGTAACAGTGACATATGTATGTATATAAACATTGAATATATATGTGTGATGTATATACAGTAATATTTTCATGTGTGAAGTGACGTCAGTGAGACTCAGTTTAGCTGAGACAGCAGTTCAGGACATAAATAAACCTTCGTGTTGTTTCGTCCATATGTACTCTGCACCTCAAGGCCACTGACCTTGAAAGACACGGTTAGTGGGTCAGTAGTGTGCTGACGCAGTCTAAACAAACTCAGCTGGAGTTTTTAAACACTCTAAGTGTGCTGTTAGTCATTATACTAGCAAAATGTTGTCATTAACCACAAAATTCAGCACGTTACAGACGAAAATTACTCAATTGGAGCAATTAATTTCAGTCTGTATAGGTTTAACCCAAGACACAAATATAGACTATGATCAGTTGGAAATTAAATCTCAATTATTTAATAAACGTCTGGAAATCATTAATTCAGGCTACGAGATATACGAAAAGGAATTTCTAGATTCCAATCCGACAGAGGAAGAAATTAAAGATGTCTTGGATGCCTTTAGTGGACAACAATTAAGGTGGACAGGAATACAGGCTATCTGCCGCAAAACTTTGTCACAGAGACCTACAGCCAGTGGTCAGCAGACACCTGTCTCCACACCTGTCCACACACCTGTCACACCTGGTGTTACCTTACCAACTCTTCCCAAATTGGCTATGCATATTTTTGAAGGTAATGATTATGAAGAGTTCATTAGTGGGTTTAATTCTTTAGTGAATTCACGTACTGACATAGATGAGATAGCTAAGTTCAATTATCTCAGATACCTCGTGAAAGGTGAACCCTATGAACTGATTAAATCATTTCCGGTGGTCAAAGGCAATTATGCTCTAGCCTTACGTGTCTTAGCAGATAATTATCTTGATGCTGACAAAGCCAGGGTTAGACATGCAGTCTTAATATCAAGTTTGAAACCACCCAAACATTGTCTTTCAGACTTACAGTCATTTAGAATCACATTAGACAATAGTCTCAGAACTCTAGGAGTTAAATATGATCTAAGGCAATGTGATTGGTTTATCAGTGGTATTATACAAGATAAACTGTCAACACAAACCATTGAACGTTTAAATATTATGTTCAATAAACGCTATTTCACTTGTGAAGAAATTAGCAATGGTTTACAAACAATAGTCTCATGCATGCAAGCAACGAGACAAGATGAGAAATCCACTAATCCTGTTGTGGATAATAAACCTTCAACTCAGTACAAGAAGAGTGTACCTACTCCCACTAAACCACATAATGGGAAATCCCATGTAGGCACTTATCAAGCTGTGAACACAACAGACAGTAAACAGACTGTCACACATAAACGTACTCCAAAATGTGTACTTTGTGATGGAACACATTGGGCACAGTATTGCATTCAATACACAACACTGGAGGCACGGAAACAACGTGCTCAACAGCTGAAAAGGTGCATTAAGTGTTTAGGTGAACACAAGGGAGGTAAATGCTCACTGAAGAAGTGTTTTAAATGCAAGGGAATGCATCATACAGCATTATGCCCAAGCACTTATGCTGAACAACCGACTTCCACAGAGTCAGGAAGTCAATAAACAGCAACATTAAATGTGAGAGATAAGTCTAAATCGACTGCTCTCCCAATAGCTCGAGTAGAGTTATCCAATAAATTACACAAAACCAAGGTGCTAACATTATTTGATCAAGGATCACAAAGGTCTTTTATAAGACGAACAGTGTTGCAAAAACTGAATAAGCAACCCCATGCCAAAATACAGTTAGAAATAGCTGGATTTTTCCAAAGTTCTGGTAAGCAGAAATATGACCTAGCCAGATTCACTGTTGGTCTAGGAAACAGGAAAAAGACAGTAGAAGCTGTGGTAGTCGATGATTTGCCTAAGTCAGTGCAGATCCGGGGAATAAGAGATACAGTTGCAGCACTGAAGGCGGCCAAGGTCAAGTTAGCCTGTCCTGACATACAGACGGACACAATTAGTCCAATTGATTTAATCATTGGAAGTGATTACTATCACTGTTTTGTGGAAAATATAGTAAGTAAACATGATGTTCACTTGCTGAAAACAGCTGGAGGCCATATGATATGTGGTCCAATTCCCTCTCAAAGCGGGAAAGAAGCTGAAATTGATTCAGTAGAAAATGTACTAGTTACAAGAATAACTACTGATCATGTACCACAGCAAAAATTATCATTACTGGAAGAAATGAATGAACCAGTTGATAAGTTGTGGGATTTAGATGCGATAGGCATAGATGTAAATAAACCAAGCCCACAGGAGTCTGAGACTTATAACCAATATTTGGACACTGTCAAATATGAAGATGGACAGTATTGGGTTAGGTTACCATGGAAATTAAATCCACCACATCTACCTAGCAATTATCGCATGGCTTTCGGACAAATGAAAACACAAATACATGAGCTCAGGAAGAATCCAGAGCTGCTGACTGTCTATGATAATATCATACAAGAACAGTTAGACAATAAATTCATTGAGGAAATAGTCGAAGATAAGTTGAAGACAGATGCTCATTATCTACCGCACCACGGAGTCAGGAAAATTTCTGAAACCACTCCACTACGTGTTGTATACAATTGCAGCGCACGTGCAAATAAAGATGTAGCAAGCCTTAATAACTGTCTGATGACCGGACCCTCACTAACTGAGAAGCTTGGAGACGTGCTTATGAAATTTCGCACAAATCCATATGCCTACACGGCTGATATTTCCAAAGCTTTCTTAAGAGTAGGACTACAAGAAATAGATAGAGATTATACTCGATTCTTGTGGCCAGAAAATCCACATGATCCTCAAAGTCCTGTGAAAAGTTATCGTTTCAAGTCAGTGTTATTTGGTGCAACATCATCTCCATTCTTACTAGAAGCTACTCTTAATACACATTTGAAGAAATCTGAAAGTCCCTTCAAAGAAATCTTAAAGAAAAGTTTCTATGTGGACAATCTTCAAGGTACTGTGAATAAAGAGGAGGATTTGAAATCTTTATACAGAGAAGCTAACAAGGAGATGAAAGAAGCAAATATGCCTCTAAGGATGTGGAATACTAATTCAAATCAATTAAGGGAACTTATCAAAGAAGATTTCCCTGAAGCTGAAATTCCTGAATGCAACAACATGCTTGGACATAATTGGAATACACAGGAAGACACTTTGAGTCTCAAAAGGATAACCAATAAATCAAGCAGTACACTCACTAAACGTAGTTTACTGTCAGAGGTATCACAATGTTTTGATCCTCTAGGACTCGTCTCACCAATTACCATAAAAGGTAAAATGCTTGTGCAAGATGCATGGAAACTCAAAATAAGTTGGGATGAGAACTTGCCTCAAGAAATGAGTCAAGAATGGGATGAAATGTCCAAGGAGTTTAAACAACTTCATCAAATTAAATTTCCCAGACAAATAGGTCAAGAGGGAAACAAGTACACATTACATGTGTTCTGTGATGCGTCAACCAGAGGTTATGGCGCTGTAGCTTACATGAGTAACGCTGAAGGAAGTACTTTAATTACTTCAAAGGCCAGGGTTGCACCTTTGAAGGTCAGAACAGTACCACAATTGGAACTGACAGCACTCTATGTAGGTACAAAATTAGCTGTCTATCTCAACAAAGTACTTGATCATCTCACTATTGAAAAAACTGTGATCTGGAGTGACAATGAAGCAGTTCTCCAGTGGTTAAGAAATAATAAGAGTAAGTTGGTCTATGTACAGAATAGAGTAGCAGAAATAAGAGAGATGCAGAGAGACTATGTCTTTCTCCACGTCTCTACACAAGAGAACCCAGCTGACATGTTGTCACGTGGTGTCCCACTCAAGAACTTTGTGGATAATAAATTATGGCTCCACGGACCTAACTGGTTCTCTAATGAAAATAACTGGCCACAGCAAAAAGCTTACATTATGCCAGAAGAAACAGTCTGTTTGAACACAGCAGAAATAATCTGTTTAAACACTACAGACACAAAATAAATAGTCATTGATGGATCTAAATACTCATCTTTGGGTAAACTCTTAAGAGTTACAGCTCTTGTCTTTAAATTCATTAAAGTTATAAAACCTAATTATGAATTACTAGAACCCATTAAATACTGGATAAAGTTAATACAGAAAGATGTTTTCTCTACAGAGTATAGATTTCTGGAAACTCAGGATAAATCACCAAAGAAACCTGATATGATTAATTCTTTAGGACTTTATCTCGACTCAGAAAAAATTATAAGATGTCGAGGAAGAATTCATAATTCTTCACTACCTAAGGAAACAATACATCCAGTATTGATCCCCAAGAATCATTGGCTAACAAGACTTATTATTCAGAATGCCCACAGTAACGTGTTACATGGTGGTGTAGCTGACACTCTTTGTCATATACGTCAGTCCTACTGGATACCTCAAGGTCGACAAAGTGTGAAGAAACAAATCAGGGACTGTATTACTTGTCGTCATTATGATATGAGAGTATGTCAGTATCCAGGTCCACCTCCATACCCTTCTGAAAGAGTATGTCATGTCACTCCATTTGAGGTGACTGGACCAATAATTTTAACTAAAACAGTTGACAAAGTTCCTAGTAAGGTGTACATCTGTTTGTTCACCTGTGCTACAACTAGAGCAGTACATCTAGAAGTAGCCACTGATATGTCTGCTGAAACCTTCATCAAATTATTTAGAAGGTTTGCAGCCAGAAGGGCATGTCCCAGGCTGATGATATCAGACAATGCAACGAATTTTGTTGCTGGTGCTGCTTACATAACCAAGATTTTTGAGCAGCCTGAAGTACAACAGATGCTGAATCAACGCAATTGTCGTTGGAGATTCATTCCTTCTAAATCCCCATGGCACGGCGGATTTTACGAAAGAATGATAGGCATTGTTAAACGTTGTTTAAGGAAGACTCTTCATCGTCAGAGAATCGACTTAGAAGAATTTCGTACAGTCGTAACTGAAATAGAAAATAGAGTCAACAACAGACCTTTAACGTATGTTACCGATGATCTGGACAATTTAGAAGTGTTAAGTCCATCTCATTTACTACATAGCAGAAGGCTCGAACCTGTTCCTCCCATGAATGATAAAGAAATCATAGAGGATCCTACTTCTTTCGAACCTGAACAACTCAGACGTAAATTCAAACACCTTAATAAAGTGATTGAACGCTGGGAGAAAATTTGGCGAGAAGATTATCTCACCTCCTTGAGAGAACATTTCTATGGAGCTGGTGTTCCAGAAAATTATAAGTCCTTAAGACCTGGTGACATAGTGATTATTAACAATGATGGTCCGAGGTCCCATTGGCCTCTTGGAAAAATTGTGACCATATATCCTGATGCAAATGGAATCATCAGGACAGTTGATGTTTTGAGCAAAGGTGTAGTGAATAAGCGTACAATAGATAAATTAGTGCCGTTAGAATTACACAGTGTTGAAAACAAAAATAAAATTAGTGATTCTCCAGAAACCACACAGACTGAAGCTGTTCAGAAAAGACAAGCAGCAGTGATGGCGAGTGAGAAAATCAAATTAATGTTAAGTGATGAGTAGTTCACTTTAAGTGAATTTCTCGCTGCCCCCCAGTGTGGAGAAAATTCTCCAAAGGAGGGGGGTATGCGCCCTTACTACCCTTGGTAAGGGCCCTCACCCTTTCCACCCTTAGGAAAGGGCCAGAGGAGGCGCGTCTGGCTGTATAAACAATTTAATTCAAGCCAGATGTACTGTCAACAGTGTGTCAAGAATTGTGCTGACCACAGCACCACGAGGCACCTCGTGGCACCACATAGTTGCACGAGGCTGCAAAAAGCAGCACGAGCGGTCAGATTGAATTTGGCCACCGCAAGAACGGGTCATACGACTCTAGTGGTCATGCGATGCGAGGCGATGTAAATCAACATAGACATTACTCGTTCGCGTCCGTTATATCATTTAATCTCCACTAACGTCGGGAAATAAGATAAGAACTCTGTTCCAGCGCGTTTAGTGTATAACATCAACATTGCAGTATATTCAGAAGTGTGCGCAGCTTCAGACTGCAAAAAGGAGAAACGTAGAGACAATCGCAAGTGAACTCCATCGAAACAAGACGGTGATTCTTCAGCGGCATTCTACAATCAAGACAGCATTTCCGCCGTATATGGTGGAGCCAACACCATCGCTCAAAGTTACACGAGCAAGGTAAGAATTTGATGTTCTGGTTAAACAGGGAACTGTGCAGTTCTTGTAGTCAAGAACATTCAAATTTTTACCCACGACGGCGGTTATGCGTGGACTTTTTAGTCCAAAACAGTGAGTAAAACGCCTTTCAGTCCATCTAAGACTGAAATATGGACATACGCTCCTTTGGGGCAATAATTATAATAAATCCCTTGATGTTTATCTTACAGCCAAGTGGAGATTGAGGCCATAGATGGATCCCCTGAGAAGGTGTTGGTGGCGGCTGCGACATCTTGGATTCATCAATAAGCTAAGTATTAGCTAACATACAATCCACGTTATCGTTGAGGTCCCATCCTCCACATATGCTGATAGCTTGAAGTTTCTTGCATAATACATTGTGGTTGACAGTATGGAAGGCATTATGCAAGTCTGAAGTCAGCATTCCTATGAGGTTCCCTATCGACATTTCAGTTCTCATGTAATCCATCAGATTAATTAGGGAGGTGTCGGTTGAGTAAGAGCACCTAAAGCCTGATTGGTAACTATGATGAATGTTGTTGTCATTAAGATACTTCTCTACTTGACAGTACACCGCCCTCTCTAGAATTTTGGATATTACACTGAGTATACTAACAGGCCTATAGTTGCTGACATCAGACCTACTATTTTTCTTGAAGATAGGAGTAACTGTCCTCCTTGAACCCCTCTGGTACTGTATTAGTGGTGATGGACAGATTTATTATGTGAGCAATGGGAATTGCCAGTTCAGAGGCACCATCTTTTAGGAACTTAGACGGGATGTTATCTGGGCCGGTGCTCTTAGTTGGGTTTAACCTGCTTAGTTCTTTTTGCACGAAGTCATGAGATACACTTACTAGTTGACAACTGTTTTGAGTTACCTCTTTATTGATATAGTATGTTTTAAACTTATCAGAGTCTGTGTTAAAGGTATTTGATGCAGCTGGTAGCTTACTTACTAGTGTTGAGGCGACAGTTGTGTAGTATGAATTAAAACAATTTGCCACTTTAGTTGTTTCGTGGCATACCTCGTTATCAACATTTAGTACTATGTTAGATCTATCTACGGGTTTTTGGCTATACCCCAACTGTTTTAGTTGTTGCCAGAGCTTTCTAGGGTTATTCTTGTACTCTTCGATTTTTGAGCAATAGTGTAGTACACTTTGCGCCTTTTATAAGCCTCTGCACTCTGTTCCTCACCCTTTGGAATTCATTTAGCACTGCAATATCCTGTCTATTTGCCTTAAATCTTTTTATCAACTGATCTCTGAATTTCATATTATCTAATATCTCAGTAGTCATCCAGGGTTCAGTTCTTCGTTTAATCCTAACCTCTTTAACTGGTGCAATATTATCAAGGATGGCAGTGAACATTGTTTTGAATTTTTCCCAGGCATCATTTACGTCTTTGCAACTTGTTATCAATGACCAGTCACAACTGTGTAGCATATTTACCAGTGTTTCTTTATTCTAGTTTCTAGTTGACCTAATTTTTATTGTCCTGCGTAGGCCTATCCGCTCCCTAGTGATTTTCCTGGTACAGTAAATGATGAAATGATCACTAAGACCCGTGGTAATGACCCCTGACTGACTAATGTTCTCATGGCGGTTACAAAGTATGTGGTCAATTAGGGTGGCTGAGAACTGTGTGATCCGGGTTGGTGTATTAATTAGTTGAGTGTAACTATTTAAATCCATAATTTGCTTATACCTTTTACATAGCCCGTTATTTTGCTGTTGAAAACAGATGTTGAAGTCTCCCAGTATTACTGTATCCACATTGTTATCAAGACCGGACAAGACTCTCGAAAAGTCCTCTAAGAACTGGTCATAGGTGGGAGGGCGGCAACTAGTTCCTACTAAGATGGGTTTGGACTTGGGAAGCAACACTTCAAACCATAGAATCTCCAGTTTATTGTTATTTAAATCAGGTCTTGGATTATAGGCTAAGTCATTCCTTATGTAGGCACATACCCCACCGCCTTTTCTATTCCTATCTAAGCGTTTTATATTGTAACCTTCTATTTTGACCTCGTCGTCAGTCACCGTATCATCCAACCAGGATTCCGAGATGGATATAACTGCAGCTCTAGTTCTGTTAGCTAGAATCCTAATCTTTGCCAGTTTTGGAAGAAGTGATCTTGCGTTGACATGAATAAAGTGAAGGCCTGTTTTCCTAAGACAATCATAATCATCAATAAATGGCAAGGGGTCATTAACCTTAGAAGTAGGTAAATCAATGTCATCATTGCTAAAGGGTAACTGTGCCAAAGTGCATTTGTTACAAACAAAATGAAATCTAGCACCATTACTATGTCTTGATTTTTAGTACTTTGTGTTGGCATTGTAATTTTACTAATGCACTTTCTCTCTCTCATGTCTTTAAAGGGCTTGCTGTCTATCGAGTGAGTATCCCACTTCTCATAATGGTAACTACTGATTTCTTTCTTCAGCACGAGTGTCTCGGTGTGGACCAGATGAACCTCGGTGTGGACAAGCTGAACCTCGGTGTGGACCAGTTGAACCTAGGTGTGGACCAGCTGAACCTAGGTGTGGACCAGCTGAACCTCGGTGTGGACCAGCTGAACCTCGGTGGGGACCAGCTGAACCTAGGGGCACAAGACGGACTGCCTGGGATTCGACATGAGGCCTGTACTAATTTTGTACTTTATTTTTTCGCAAGACTGTATAAGTCATCTCTACAGCTACTAGTGACTGCTATTCTGGGCGCGGTATAAGTCATCTCTACAGCTACTAGTGACTGCTATTCTGGGCGTGGTATAAGTCATCTC
>WNWK01051982.1:0-12315 GCA_009830355.1 Cherax destructor | reverse complement strand
ACGCCAACCAAAACAATGACATAAGCACCTGTTTGGTTGCTTATTCAACTTGCTCCACAAGCCCAGGACTGTCCATGTCCAACTCTGCAAGTCTGAGTTGTCTGATTTCTCTGACTTGACTGGGTTATTAATTTTTGCTAATGACATATGAGAGGGAATTTTTTTGGAAGATAATTTATGTTACTTATTCCAAGTATTTTTTGAGAGAGTGAAACTAATTATCACATATTCTCTATGTGTTTTTTCTCCACTTTTCCCATCTTGTACAGTCTTTTCTTATTTTTGTACACCAATTTATAATCTCCCCCTTTACTCTATCTTTGGTTTTCATTGCACTTATTCCTATCTACCCTTCCTAATCCTTCCTATTCATATTCTCTCTCTCTCTGAAACAAACACACACACACCAGGCAACACCAATAATGTGAACACCTCCGAGAACCAGAGGATTATTATGTGTATGAAACGACTTCACTCTGATTATTGCACACCATTACTTATTAAATACCACTATATTATTACGAGTCTTGGTGTGTTGGTCATCAGACAGACAGACAGATAGACAGACAGACAGAGACAGAGAGTGACAGAGAAAACCCCAGGTCACGTTTTCTGTTATCTGTCATGGAGGGATGTTCTTGGCTCCAGGGGGTTGGGGTAGAGGGGGGGAGGAGGAGGAGGAAGGGGAAAAAAGGGGAAGGGGAAAGAGAGGAGGAAGATGAGGGGGAAAAATGGGCGGTTGAAGAGATGAAAGATAAAAAAAATATGGATAATACAAGCAGGTACAGAATTTTATGACATCCGGGAGGAGATAAAAGGGAAAAACATGACAAAGATGAATGGACTGGACCGAAAATAGGGAGGGTTAAAAAATGGGATGGGTTAGAAAATAAAGGGAGTTGGAAAATGGTATAGTTAGAAAATTGGGTGTGCTAGAAAATAGGTTGGGGTTGAAAAAAGGGGGTTGTTTAAAAAATGAGATGGGTTAGAGAGTGGGGTGGTTTAGAAAAGGAGGTTAGAGGGTTTATTTAGTCTCTGCTCTTTCACCCCAGCCAAGAACCTGGAGATGGTGAGCCAGGTGGACAGTGGGGCAGAAGAAAGGAGTCAGGGGGAAGGTAGAATCACAACACGAAGAGTCAGGGCTGAATAAACGTCACTCCAGGAAGAATAACCTGAACTTTAAACCGACACGTTTAAATTCATACATCATATTTTCAACAAGCTTTGGGGTTGCTGAAGATGGCGTCGGGGCCCGAGTACGAACCGAGGTCCTGTACTCCAACTAATACGAGTACAGTTACTTTCCCGTAAAGAATTTTATGAATCATAATCCCCCCCTTATTTACCGCACTATCTGTGTGACCCATTCCAGAGCAGCAGACTAACTGACCACCAGGATCACCCCAAGGACACCTTGATATTACATTGGCGGGGACAGCCAAAAGATGTCGATTTCAAGGTTAATTTGGCTTAAAGAAAATCTGTCACAACGGGTAACCAAATAAAATGATATTGCACGAGAAAAGTAAAGGGGAAATCCAATAACTGAATAGGGGGAGCTTATGTTGTCAAGAGATATGATGTGACTGAAGGAAAAAGCCCGGGTGCCTGGTCAGGGAAAAAAAACAAGAACAGGACAGATAGGAAAGATGTACTCAAAAGTCCCCGGTTTCCCAGGGGCAGTTAGATATTTTTTTTACTACGTGGCTCTGACGGGCGTCCACCACACAGTGACACGGAAATTACTTCCCCGGAACACGCCCCCCCTTCAACTATAGGGTTTTTTTTCATCACTTTTTCCCCCGGAACGAGACATATTAAATTTCGAATGATCGCTGATCCAGGGGACCCCCTTTGGGGGAAAAGGTTTTACAGCCAGAATAACAGTGACCCCCCCCCCAAAAATGTGGTGTAATGGCTGTCTTCTTGTCATTAATGTAACCGGTGTGGGACAATCATGAGATTGTGCTTGTCCATGGATTGGGGTTTGGGGGAAAACTCCTTGGATAACTTGTTTAAAAATGAGAGGGGTCTGCCAATGTCTTTCCCCTTTAAAAACATTATTTTTAAAAAGGGGAAAGCTAAAACGGGGAAGGGTTATGCAGCACCTTGAAAGACATGTTTGATGAGGGGAAAGGGGGAGCAAAATTTCCCTTTGGGGGCAAGATCCCATCACCAGGATGAAGGCAGACCCCCTAAAGGGGGGGCAGGTTTTGGGGGGGGGTTCCTTCCACCTTGCTCTTTTATTCTCCCCTTTTTCCCCCTCTTCCTCTTCCCCCCCTTTTTCCCCCCCCCTTTTCTTGACTTATCTTTTTTTCTCTTGCGTTTCCCTGGTTCCTTGCCCCCCTCTTGCATCTCTCTTTTTTCTCTCTCTCTCTCTCTCTCTCTCCCCCCTCTCTCTTTCCCACACACACTGTTTTTTGCTTCCTTTTTTCACCATCTTCCTTCAAGTCTCTTTTTATTTTTTTCTTATTTTTTTTTTTTTTTTTTTTTCCCCAAAAAAGTTCCTTTCATTTTCCCACTTTTTGTCTTTCCCCCCATCCTCTCCCCCCCCGCCTCTTCGTCCCCCCCTTTTTTTTCTTATTCTCTCCTTTCCTCTTCTTTTTTTACCCCCCCCTTTATGTACTTTTTTCCTTTTTTCTCTCCCCCCCTTTTCCCTTTTTAAAACTCTACTCCTCTCTTTTTCCCCCTTTCCCTTTTTCCCCTTTTCCCCCCCTCTCTCTTTCTCTCTCTCTCTCTCCTCTCCCCCATTCTTCCATAATTCCACGAGAAGAACGACCCCCCTTTTCTTTCTTATTTCTGTTTTCCCTTTCTCCTATTTCTCTGCTCCTCTCTTCACTTGCCATTTTCCCCTTTAAATTTTCCCCCTTCCTCCTCCCCCCCCATCTCATTATCATTTTTACCGTCTTATCTCTCCTCCTCATCTTTGTCTTCCCTCCTTTAATGCCGTTCTTCCCCCATGTTCCCCCCCCTTCCTTTTTTTTCCTCTTCTTCCTCTATAATTTTTTTCCCCCCTTATCTTTCTTTTTCATTGTTTCTTCTTTTTTTTTTTTCTTCTTTTTCTTTTTTTTCCCCCCACCACCCCTTTAGCCCCCCCTCCTCCACCACCTCCCCCACCCCCCCCCCACCACCCCCTTTCCCCACCCCACCACCCCTCCTCCACCACCTCTCCCCCCCTCCACCACCCCCTTTTTCCCCCCCAAACCCCCTCCTCCTCCACCACCTCCTCCACCCCCTTTTTTCCCCCCAAACCCCCACCACCCCCCTCCTCCCCCCCACCTCCACCACCACCTCCTCCCCCCACCACCACCCCCCCCCTCCTCCATCATCACCCCCCCCCATCACCACCACCACCCCCCTCCCCCACCACCCCCCAACCCCCCCTCCCCCACCACCACCCCCCTACTTCACCACCTCCCCCCCCCCCTTCTCCACCACCACCTTCTCCTCCCCCCCCCTCCCCCCACCCCCCTCCTCCTCCACCCCCCCCCAAAAACCCTACCTCCTCCCCCCCCCTTTCCCCCCACCTTCCCCCACCCCTTCCACCACCCCCCCCTTTCCTTTTTCCCACCCCCTCCCCATTCCTCCTTCCCCCCTTTTTTTAAAAACCTTTTCCCTTTTCCCTTTTCCCCCCCTTTTCCTTTCCCCCTCCAAACCCCCCTTCCACCACCCCTTTCCTTTTCCCCCATCTCCTTCTCCCACCCCCAAACCTTCCCCACCCCACCACCCCCCCCTTTTCCCCCCCACCCCCCCCTCCTCCTCCATCATCACCTCCCCCCATCACCCCACCCCCTTTTTTCCCTTTCCCCAACCCCCAAAAACCACCACCTTTTTTTCCCCCACCCCCTTATTTTCCCCCCCCTTTTCCAAACCCCCTTTTCCCCCCACCATTTTCCCCACCCCCCTCCTCCCCCCCCTTTTTCCCCCCTCCACCCCCCTTTTTTTTCCCCCCACTACCTTTTTCCCCACCCCACCCCCCCTTTCCCCCCTCCACCACCCCCCAAAAACCCCCTTTCCCCCCTTCCCCCCCCCCCTCCCCCCCCTTTTCCCCTTTTCACCACCCCCCCCAAAAAAACCTTTTTTCCCCTTTCCTTTTCCCCCCCCTTTTCTCCCCCCTTCCCCACCCCCATTCCCCCCCCCTTCCCCCACCCCCCTTCTCCCCCACCACCTTCCCCACCCCCCCCTTTTCCACCACCCCCCCCCCCCTTTTCCCACCACCACCCCCTCCACCTCCACCTCCTCCACGTCATTGGAAGGTTATTCTTAAACCTCCTGATTGACCCCCTCTTAATGCTGCCCAGTTTAGTCCACAGTTGAATGGTTCACTTTTTTTTTTATTTACTTGAGGAAGAAAGTCATTTAGACAAATTTTTTAAGGAGGGGGAAAAAAAAATGGGGGGTAAGAAGGCTAAACAGGGGGAATGGCAGAGGCAGGATTGTTTAAAGGGAAAAAATTGGGGGGGAAATGGTTAGGTGGGTTGTGGGGGAGGGGGTTTTTTGGGGGGGGAGGGGGTTTGGGGGGGGTGGTTGTGGGGGAGATGGCTTTGGGGGGGGGGGGGGGTTGTGGTGGGGGGGGAAATTGTTGTGGGGGGGGGGTGGGTGGGGGGAAAGGGGTTTTTGGTGGGTGTGGAGAGGGTTGTGGTGGGGGGGGGTTGGGGGGGAGGTTGTGGGTGCGGTGGGGGGGGTGTTTGTGGGGAAAATGGGAGATGGTTGGGGGGTGGGTTTGGGGATTCAGGTGGGGAAGTGTTTTAGGGGGGGGTGGATGGGGGGGGGTTTTTTGGTGGAGGGGGGTTTTTTGTTTGGGGTAGGGGTTCTAGTGAAAGGGGTTTGTGGTGGGGGGAGGGTTTAGTTGAAGGGGGGCAGGAGAAAAGGGGGAGGGTTGTGGTATAGATTTTGTGTTTGGGGGGGGGTTGTGGGGGAGAGGGTGTGGAGGGGAAAGGGGGATAGGGTGGGGAAAGGGGGGAGGGGGGGGGGAAAAGGGGGGGGGGAGGGGGTGGGGGGAAAGGGGGGGTGAGGGGAGGGGGGGGTGGAGGAAGGGGGGAAGGAGGGGGGAAAGGGGGGGGGGAAGGGGGGGAAAGGGGGAAAAGGGGGGGAGGGGGGGAAGGAGGGGAGGGAGGGGGGGAGGGTGGGGGGGAGGGGAGGGGGGGGGGAAAAGGGGGGGGAAAGGGGGAGTGGGGGGAGGGGGGAAAGGGAGGGGGGGGGGAGGGGGGGAGGGGGGGAAGGGGTGTACCAACACCCAGCAGATCCCCGGGGCACAGTTGAGACATTGGGTTTTGTATTTATGCGGGGGCCCCCCGGGGGCCGTGAGGGAAGGGGGAAGGATGGAGTGGGAGGGAGGGGGGGGGGGAGGGAGGGGGGAGGGGGGAAGGGGGGTGGGAGGGAGGGGTGAGGAGGGGGGGGGGGGGGGGGTTTTTGGGGTTAAAAAGGGGGGAACCCCCTTTTTCCTCCCCCCTCTCCCTCCTTTTTTTCCCCCCCCTTTTTCCCCACCCTTTTTTCATTTTGCATATCCCCCTTTTTCGGGGTTTTTTTTTTGTATTCTTCTTTTTTTGTCTTTTCCCCGTTTTCTTTCTTTCCTATTCTTCTTTTTTATTTTTTTTTTTTATTCCTCTTCCTATATATTATACAAAAATTTTTTCATATATATATATATATATATATATATATATATATATATATATATATATATATATATAATTATATATAATATATATATATATATATATATATATATATATATATATATATATATATATATATATATATGGGAAAGGGGGGGAATAGGAAAAATGGGGGGAAAAAGATAAAAAGAGAAAGGATGGGGGAAAAAAATTTTTATATCAGTTTTTTATATATATATATATATATATATATATATATATATATATAATATATATATATATATATATATAAAAAATATATATATATATATATATATATATATATATATATATGTGTGTGTGCTTGTTTTCCTATTTTTTTTGGTTTATTCCCCACTTTCCACATCTTTTTTCCCCCAAATTTTTTCAATTTTCCCCCCTTTTTTTTCAACCTTTTTTTAACCTTTTCGCTCACCCCCCCCTTCCTGCCTTCCAAATATCCGGGGGGGAAAAATAAGGGGTTGCTCTTCATTTTTTTGAAGAAAAAAAAACGTGAAGGTGAATAAGAAGAGGGGAGGGTGGGGGTGAATAGGAGAATGGGGGAAAACAAAAAAAGGAAAAAAGGATCAAAAAAAACTGGTGAGAATGAGGGAAGTCGTAAGAAAAAGAACGAGAAGAAGTTAAAAAAAGGGGGTTTTAAAAAGGGGGGAAAAAGAAAAAAAAGAAGAAGGAGAGGTAGAGGGGGCCCAAAAAAGAGAGAAAAGTAAAAAAAAGAGGGAGAATGGAAAAAAAAGAAGGGGGGGAATATAAACGGATAAAATGGGGGGCTATAATAACTATGGATAAAGGCAAAAAGGGGGGGAATGGGGAAAATTTTAAATGTGGATGAGATAAATGGGCAGATTATTTAATGAAAATGGGTTGATAGGTAGATGGCAGTTTCCCAAAGGGGGTTTTCCTTTTTGAGATTCCTGGAATATATATAATGTATATATTCATGGGTAAAAAAATAAGTAGTGTAAATTTTTTTTATAGCAATAAACAATATTTCTTCCATTCAGTTATTTTCAGCCCTTTCCTTCAGTCACCCCTATCACTTTCCAAGGGTCTTTTTTACCTTTTTTTTAGTCACCTTCATCTTCCCGGTCCCCTTTCCCCCTTTCCCCCGAGTCACTTTCACTTTCCCCCCGAGTCACCTTCACCTTTTTTGGGGGCCCCCTTTTATTTTCCCCCGAGTCACCTTCCCCTTTCCCCCGTGTCATCTTCACCTTCCTGAATCATCTTCCCCTTTCCCCCGAGTCACCTTCCCCCCTTTCCCCCGGGTCCCCTTTTTCCTTTCCCTTTTGGGCCCCCCCCCTTCCCCCGAGTCACTTTCCCTTCCCCCGAGTCACCTTCCCCTTTTTTGAGCCCCCTTTTATTTTCCCCCGAGTCCCCTTTCCCCCTTTCCCCCGTGTCATTTCACCTTCCTGAATCATCTTCCCCTTTCCCCCCGTTTCCCCCTTTTACCTTTCCTGGGGTCACCTTTCCCTTTCCCTTTGGGGGCTTCCCCCCTTCCCCCGAGTCATCTTCCCCCTTCCCCCGGTCATCTTCACCTTCCCGGTCATTTTTCATTATCTTCTACTATTTCCCCTCTTTATCTTTCTTGTTTTTTTTCTCTTTATCTTTCATTTCCCCTTTCCCTTCTTTATTTTTGGGGGTTTCCCCCTTTTTTTTTTTCCCCGTTTTTTCTTTTTTTTACACTTGTCATTTTCTTCATCTTCCTTTTTTTAACCCCTCTTCTTCTCCTTCGTGCCATTCCTACTATTTTGTTTCTGAACTCTCCTTTAAATTCCTATCCTTTACATTCTCTTTTTCCCCCCCTCACTTCTTTTCCCTTTTTACCTTTTACTCTCCTCCTTACCCCTCTTCCCTTTTCAACTTCTTCTCTCTTTTTTTTGCACTTTTTTTTTTCCCTTTTTTTCCCCTTTTTAAATAGTTGTTAATTTTTTTTCAACCCCTTTTTCCTTTTTATCTATGCCATCCCAGGTTACACAGCCATTCAAAACTGTAGGACAGACCAGCGAGGGGGGGGAAAAAATTATCAAAAAAAACAAAAAAACAAAATTTTTAAAAAAGGGGTGGGGGAGAATAATATAGTTAAATTTAAAAAAATGACCTAAAAAAAACCCCCAGTGATAAACATCTACAGATTCCCCCAGTAAATGTCCCCACTTTAGTAAAAAAAATAAAAACCCCAAACCCATTCAGTTAACAAAGATTTTTTGTTGGTCCAGGAGATTTA
The DNA here is from genome assembly GCA_009830355.1 of Cherax destructor. Lineage (NCBI taxonomy): Eukaryota > Metazoa > Arthropoda > Malacostraca > Decapoda > Parastacidae > Cherax > Cherax destructor. The sequence continues at coordinate 4,437 of WNWK01051982.1, read as the reverse complement.
AACCCAAAAACCCCACATGACCCCAAGGTAACAATTTTTAAAAAAACCCTTTTTGAGCAACTGTTTTAAATACCAACAATATAAAACCTACAAAATTGAAAATTTTGTACCCTTCTAGCCCAAAACGGGTTTTAATCAATATCCCCAAAAAAACAGGCATAATCACAGAAACCCCCAAACCATCCCCCCACCTTTCTCATAACTAACCTAGGCATTTTGCCCAAGAAATTTCAAAAGTTACCTTCGGGCTGCATAATGAGTCAGCTGTTTTTTAAATTTTTTATTTTACGGGAAAATTGATTTCCCTTTAAAGAATTAGAAACACATTCAGATCCCTTTTGGGGGATCAAGAATTCCTTAAAAAAAACACAACCTCTATAACAGACATTCCAAAAAAAAATAAACAGATCACAGCAAAGGGGGTTTTTTAAAAATCCCTCAACACCCAGCATCCTTAAATCCATAAACAAGGGGCACCAAATGAAAAACAATATCAAGGGGTTTTTAAAAACCCAAAAGAACAACCCAAAAAGCTACTCACCCCAAATTTTTAAAAAACCCCGATAAGAAGGCCCCAAAAAAAAAATTTTAATGAAAAACAGACCCAGACTGAAAAAAGGGGATAAAAGGGGGGGAAAACCCCCTTACAATTTGGGGGAAAAAAAAAAATACCCCAAAAAAATACCATAAAATTTTTAAAAAAAAAGAAACCCCCCATTTTTACCGACTGAGACAAAACAGACTTAATTTTTCTTTTCCACCAAAAAGGGAAAAATCTAGCGAGAAAAAAACCCCAAACTCAACACTCCGCCCCAAAAGACACCTCCCAACCCCCTACCCAGATACACTTTTTCCCCGGGCCCCCCCCCAAATAATTGAAGTCTCGTTTTATAATCAACCCCTCAAAAAAAAAGGGGGGAGCCAAAACAGCTTACCCCCCTTTTTTGTACAAAAATTTTCCCCCTCTGTCCCCAAAAATAGCAACATTATTCAATAAATCCATTGAATCTTCCACCTTCCCCATAAATTTTTTAAAAAAGTTTTGGGTCACCCATCCCAAAGGGGGTGACCAAAGTGGGGCTTGAACAAAATTTTAGACCAATCTCAAATTTACAACTGCTTTCTAAAAAAATTAATTCATAAACAGATCTATTCCTTCCCCGTTTCACAAAAATGTAAAAACCCCCCAAAATTTTTTGGGTTAGGACTAAAAGAGCACAAATGATGCTATAACACACATGTTAGAGTTAATATACACGATTTGAGAAGAAAAAATTTTCCCCTGAGAATCTTTATAGCCCCCCCAAAAAACATTTGATACACCCCACCATGTTTTTTCTCACAAAATTAGCGCACTATGGAAATTTAGGGGCACCCCCCCTTTTTCCAAAAATCATACCTTAGCAACAGAAGCCAGTATGTGTACACAAATGGAGTGAACTCTTCCACACGACAAATTACAGTTGGGCCCCCCAAAGGGAGTGTCCTGGGAACTCCTTTTTATTTTAAACGACCTCCGAATGCATCACAACTACTAAAAAACCCCTTTTTTTTGAATGACACAACATATGTTTTTCTCACCCAAATCCAGTCATACTAGCCAACACAGGCCAAACCCCAAAAAAAAAAATTGAGGGCCACAAATAAATTTTATTCCCCAATATGACAAGACCTACTTAAAAAATTTTGGGAAAAAAAGCCCACAAATGTTCCATTTTTAAAAAAACCCTTTCCAAATGGGGGCCCCTCACAAGACTCAAAAAAGGAAAATTCCTGGGGAAACCCCCTTTGGGCAGTAGTTTTAAAATTTTAAACTAAAAACAAAAAATTTTCCCAAAAAAAAACTCAAAGACAGTGGTATATTATCTAAAATACGCTATCATTTTCCCAAGGGGGTCTCATTGCACTATACCCCTTCTCTTATCTACCATCTCACCTATGGAATCAGTGCATGGGGCTCAACAACTTTTTAAAAACCCCCCTTAGACCACCTCCCAAAAAAAGGGGTGCACGGGGTGATAAAAAATTTCCCCCCCTTTGACAACATATTTTCCCCCTATATTCAGAACATTAAAACTCCCCTTTTAAAAAAAAAATTCCCCCCCCCCATTCATGTGCCATCTACATACATAAAACTCTACTCTAATATCAAACCCTCCGCTAAAAATTTTCCTCAAAACTTTAGGCCCCACCAATTAAAAAAAAACCCGGGGGTCACTATTTAAAACCCCCCGAGTCCATATTTTTAAACCCAAAGAAAAAATTTTGCACAAAAGGGGGCCCGGGGGAAAACTGGAATTCATTCCAGTAAATTTTTAAGTTAACCTTGCCCCAAAATCAATTCAAGCCCCTTTCAAAAATCACCTATTTTTCACTATACTAAATATTCATACTGTAACAAACTTTCAAACCCAATGTTATTTATATGTCTTTCCTTTTAAAACCCTTTTTGCAAATCATATCATTATATTGTTCTTTTAAAAAATTATAGTATCATCATTTTGTTAAAAAAAAAATAAAATATTAAAAAAAAAAGAAACCTTTAATAAATTTTCTAGTATTGTTATTATATAGTAATGCATCAACATATTTTTAATTAAAATATACAACTAAACTAAATAAACCCCAAATTTTTTTTGTATTGTCTTTTTTTTTGTATAATCAGATTGAAATTTTAAATAATACAGAACTAGAATAAACTCAATCAATTTCTCAGCATTAAGTTTTTAGTGAATAAGTCTTTTTTAATAAGCTCCCCCCAATGCCAGGGGGCCCCCGTGGCCCCCCTTTATTACATTTTTTATAATTGTAACTACAAATAACAATGTTTAATTTTTAACATGCATTGAAATAAAAAATATTATATTATTATTATTATTATTATTATTATTATGAAATTCCCAAACAATAGGTCCCCAAGTTGAGGATGACAGGAGCATTGTCCATTACCAGGGGGTTTAAAGGGGGATTTATTTTCCGGGGGGATTTTTTCCCAAATTCCCCCAAAATTTTAAACTCAATGAAAATTACCGTGACCCATGCCTTACTGTTACCCCCTTCCCCCATCACACACAATTTACTTTCGACACTATTTTTCTTGAACACTTGGGATTTTCAGAGGATACACGGAAAGGCCCTTTCCTTTTAAACCCCCCCCAGCGTTCCCCCAAAAACAAAAGTTAGCCTATCCTTCATAGGCTTGGTCCTGGGGGCCTTTTTTTTCCTGTGTGATGTAGGTTAATTTTGGGATTTTTTTCCCCAAAAAGGGCCCTTTTTTCCCAATTGAACACTTGTTGGGGAAAAAACCTTTTTCCCCCATGTACTCCCGAATTATGCACAATTCTTCAGCCACATGTTTGTCTGAACTTTTAGCCCGCCCCTGCCTTAAAAACCCCCGTATGAAACTAAAACCTTTTAAAAAATTTTAAAAACCCCCCCCTTTTTTTTGGGCCAAATTACAACAGCAGCACTGTCCCGGCATTTTATTCACGAGATCCGATGCAAACCCCCTTTTTTTTCTGCAAATTATCCTCCGAAACACTATTTTTCCCAAAATGTTTTTTGGGGTTTTTTTAAAACCAACAACCTTCCACATCCTCGATTGTTTTGGGGGTTTTGTTTCGTTGCTTTTTACTCCTTTCGCAACATCAGCCCTTGATTTCTGCTTTTTTCACCAGGATGGAAAATTGTTGATGTCAATTTGCCATACATCCTGGTGAGCCGGGGCCCCCCATACGCCACTTTCATATTTTTTGCTACAAGTTCTTTCTTTTTCTACGTGTTCCCCCCCTTTTTTTACCAAAAAGGGGGACTCTGAACTTTTTTTGGGGCCCCCCCGGGGGCTTATTTGACAGTCACAATCAATAAACAAGCACAAAAAAAAAAAAAATGAATGGATAAATGTAGGACAGTGGGGGTTTCCCGGGAAAAAAAAAAAATTCTTCACCCCCCAAAGCTGTTCTGCTTTAAAAAAATTTATTCCCGAAATGATGTAAATTAGATTAGTTTCCCTTTCAGACCCCAAAATACAATTTACATTTTTTTAAAAACTTACATAATAGGGCGATTTTGGGCATTTCCGAAGGTCCACTGTACAGTGGGGCTCCCCCGGGGGTTGCCCGCCAAAAACCCCTTTTATGTAAGTGTATTTTTAAAAAGCTTTTTTTAAGTGTAGTTTTTTTGGGGCTAAAAAAGGGGGAGTCTTTTTACATTATTTCTTAAGGGGGAAAAAAAACCGGGGTTTTAAAAGGCAGCATTCTGTTAAAAATGGACGCACCGGGGGCCACTGTATTCCTAACTCAAGAGAGGAGCGAGGAGTGTGATCCCTGAGGAAACAACGGTTTTGGGGGGGGGGGGTTTTTTCATACAACCCCTTTGGCGGATGTTTTGGAAATTTGCTCTTTTTTTACAGTAGACCGCCCTTTGCCGAGTATATGG
>WNWK01051981.1:0-12315 GCA_009830355.1 Cherax destructor | reverse complement strand
AGAATATATAAAGACCTGTCATACCTGCCAGTTTATGGAAAACCTAATCAGAGCATTAAACCTTTTTCCCCTTCAGCCTATTTCAGCACCAGGTGAACCCTTCAGCAAGCTGGTAGTGGATGTAGTTGGTCCTTTCCCAAGGACCAGAATGGGAAAATAATTATTTACTTACGATTATTTGCTCCACTACCAGGTATCAGGAAGCAGTCCTCTACGTAAGATAACAGCTCGTGTAGTCTTAAGGGCTTTGATGAAGTTCTTTTCTCATGTTGGCTTTCCTCGAGGTACAAACAGATCAAGGGTCTAACTTTACTTCAAAACTATTTAGAAATGTGTTAAAGGGGTTAGATGTACAGTCAACCCTCCGTTTTCGTGCATAATCCATTCGTGAGGGATGCACTGAAACTGAAACACACGAAAACTGAAACCATTTTCCCCATAAGAAATAATGGAAATTCAATTAATCCGTTCCAGAAACCCAGAAGTTTGAAAAAAAAAAAAAAAATTTGGGCCTTAAAGATAGATTTACATGCACAAATGAATGAACTGAATGTGACACTTACCTTTATTGAAGACTGATGTTGCTGGATGGAAGAGAGGGAGGAGGGAAGAAGGAAGAGGCGCTATTGTTTGGAAGGGGAATCCCCTTCCATAAGGAATTTAGGCACCAAGTCCTTATCCGGGGTCACTTCCCTGCATGCCTGCTACACTCCCTGCATACATGTTACACTCCCTGCATACATGGTACACTCCCTGCATACATGGTACACTCCCTGCATACATGGTACACTCCCTGCATACATGCTACACTCCCTGCATACATGGTACACTCCCTGCATACATGGTACACTCCCTGCATACATGGTACACTCCCTGCATACATGCTACACTCCCTTCATACATGCTACACTCCCTGCATACATGCTACACTCCCTGCATACATGCTACACTCCCTGCATACATGCTACACTCCCTGCATACATGCTACACTCCCTGCATACATGCTACACTCCCTGCATGCATGCTACACTCCCTGCATACATGCTACACTCCCTGCATACATGCTACACTCCCTGCATGCATGCTACACTCTTAAATTCCATCGTGTTTCTCATTTTCTTTACCAAAGGACTGGCACTAGGAGCTTTCTTTGGGCCCATGGTAGCTTATTTAGTAGTCACACACAATAATCAAGGGCCAAAAACAATGAATTGTTAATAAATGTTTGGTATGAACTCCTGGGATGATTTTCACTCAAGCATAAACAATGCTACACTGCGTGACAATGTGCATGGGTGGCGGTCTAGCGGGCTTTGTATGTGCGGGGCACTGGTGGACAGGTTCCGTCCAAGCACAAAAACAGAGGTAATACACGAAACGGAGGAAAATTTCCCGAAAAAACTGCACGAAAACTGAAACACGAAAACAGAGATACACGAAAATGGAGGTTGACTGTACAGCCTAAATTTTCAACTGCCTATCACCCTCAATCTCAGGGGTAGTAGAAAGATTTCATCAAACCCTTAAGACAATGATGCGAGCTATTGTATGGATAACACTAGTGATTGGGACGAGGGATCCCCTTTCTTTTGTTTGCCGTGCGGGAAAGCACCCAAGAATCTCTCAGTTTCAGTCCCTTTGAGCTCGTATATGGTCATTCCCCGCCGGAAGATGTTCTCCTTTTCAGGAAACGATTGGACCAGGCGAAACGAATGTCGACGGACAACCTTAAGGCTAGCCAGAGGTCCATGAAGCAGCGGTACAACCGAAGGGCGGCCCCTAGCTCCTTCAGTGTTGGAGAGGAAGTGTTAGCCTTGCAGCCAGTTCCAGGACATGCCTTGGCTGCACGTTTTGATGGACCCTTTGTTGTCACAGGCAGGTCTGGGCTCAATTATGTAGTTAACTCTTTCAGGGTCGAGGCCTCAATTCTTAACTCTCTCTCAGGGTCGAGAAATTAAAAAAAAAAAAAAAAAATTTTCTTATGAAATAATAGTTTTTTTTTCTAAATCTAATAGGCTAAAAAAAACATTTCTGCGATCAATACTTATCGAGATATAGATGATTGAAGTTGAGAGAAAATGAGCCATGTATGGCAACATCGGTGACTGCCGGTCGGCCGGTAATTTTTTCTTATATTTTTTTTTAGTTTTTTTTTTCTTTTTCTTTTTTCAAATAACTTTTATGGTCTGTGAGACCAATATAAGTGCTGTTTTTCAAATATTCACTCGTTATTTACTTCACAATAACTACACAAACTTTGTTTTCATTACATTGTTTACAAAACATGTTTACAAAAAGTAACAATGTCAAAGATTGTTTATTACTATTTTTCTATCATATATATACATATATACAGTCACTGGACATGTTCCTAGAAGTGGTGGAGCTTGTGGAACTCTTTGAAACATGGTGTCATGCACAATGGTACTTTACACTCCTCACACATAAAACGAGTGTCTCTGTGTTGTTGAGGACGTTTTTTTGTATGTGCACAGACATGGCACCTCTTCTGAGCCTTTGTCTTGCAAGCAGTAGCAGGCAGTTTCATTAGGTAGTGATCACCAGGCCTCAGACGAGAGGGTATTTGTTCATAATTTCGTGGGCGGTGTTCTATTGCAGGTGCTATTACTTGGTACTTGAATATTATTGTCTGACCACAGACAAACAAAATTCACCATATGGTGGTTTGTTTCTGGTCTTCAGCTTATACATATTATAAGCATTGAGCATTGAAATGTCAGAATATGGAAAAAAGAGTTTTATGTACCAATTATAACTCTTACGAACGCAATCAGCAAACCCAATCTGCATGTCACATTTGTCCACTGAACGCATATTGAGAGTGTAGTCCATCACAGCTGCAGGTTTTAGAATGGGTTCATCGGTCTCTCTATTCACCCTGCCAGTGTCTGCCATTTCATTAGGGTGAACTGATGACAACAGTGTGACATCTCGTTTGTCTTGCCACCGAAATGCCATGATGTCATTGAGAGAAAATGCCTGCACCTCACCTCTAAGAGTGCCTGCATCAAACCTAGGCATATGCTTACGATTTGCATGCACTATACCACACACATCTGTCATGTTCACTCGCAAAAAATCACTGAGTAAAGGGCTTGTGTACCAGTTATCAGTATATAATATATGCCCCTTACCAAGATATGGTTCCATCATTGTTCTAACCACATCACCAGAGATACCCAATAACTTCCTGGTATCTTGCAATGTATTACCTCCAGTGTACACAATAATATCCAATACAAGACCACTGTAGCAATCACAAAGTACAAACAACTTTATACCAAAGCGTTTCCTCTTGCTTGGTATATAGGACAGTCTACCTTTGAATAAAATCAAAGACTCGTCAATAACAAGCTTCCTGAAGGGATAAAAATACATATTGAATTTCTGTTTCAGGTACATAAACACATTCCTAATCTTATATAACCTGTCATTTCTGTCAGGCCTGGTTTTGTCTGAGAAATGTAACATGCGTAACAGAAGCACAAATCGATTCACTGGTATAATATCTATCAGGCGGTCTGTCGACCAGTATGATTTGACACTGTGCTTATAAACATGTGACATAAGCATTATTGTGGCAAAGAAAAGATACATCTCAGCCACAGTTGTTTCTTTCCACTGGTGTAGACGTGATCCTGGTGAAAGTATTGTGTTTGCCATGGTGTAATCGAAGTATCTGTTGCTTTCCCTGACAATAATATCCATCAGGGGTTCATCAAAGAATAATTCAAAGCATTCCAGTTCAGTGGCATTGTTCCCAAGTGTACAAGATGGGCGTATTCCACTTTGGCTTTCATCAAACTGATGGGGATTGGGAATAAAATTCTGAGCTCCCTGCCAATCCCATTGGCGGTCTGTTGGTGGGTACTGGATATTGACAGGTGGTTGTGGAGGTTGTTGAGGTTGTTGTGGTTGTGCAGATTGGTGTGTTGGGTGGGTGGGTGAGGGTGGCCTTTGTTGTAGCTGAGCTGAGTCAGCGGCGTGGGTGGCAGCATGGTCCACTGCTGGTGCCTCCCACCTGGCACCACCACTACCACCACCAGATGCATGCACATTTCTCATACCAATTGCAGCACTATCATCTTCGTTTTCACTATCTGTGCCTGTTGTACCCCCACGGGATGTACTCCTAACCCTTGGAAGAGCATATGGCACACTACCAGAGCGCATATACCGTCGTATATACTGATGCTTCACTGGTGAATATTCCACTTCACTCTCGCTACTGGAACTGCTTTTCTGACCTTGGAGTTCAAAATCACTATCACTATCATCACCATTGCTCACATCTGAGTCCTGGGTATGAGTAAATAACAATTTCCTCTTTCATTCTGGTACAATTGAACGTGAACAAGACGGCACAGCACCAGAGGTGGAAGGTTGTGGGTCGTTTGGGTTTTCCTCACTATTACCGGTATTATCTTCATTATTTTCAGTCACAACCACGTCAAAACCTTGAAAGTCACCTTCACTGACATCCCCATCATTGTTAGAACTGTCACTGGGGAATAATAATGTCCCAATTCGCCGAGGAGTAAGGTGTTTCTTGCTGCGATTCATGGTGGACAAGGTGGACTGAAATGGTGTTCCCACAATGCACCACTGGCTCCCGATTTTTTTCCTACTGCGCACACTGACCATGCAGACCCATTCTCTCACATGTAGGCCTACCAGCGCTTTCCCGCTTGATTTGAAGCCGCTAGAATTTATGCGTACTAGTACGTCAAATGCCCTGGCGCGTAAGCCGTACTAGTACATCAAAAACCCTGAGAGGGTTAAGATGCCTGGCCGGCGCAAGTCAGAAAGAATCATGCATATTAACCGTTTAAAATGGTACCATTCTAGGCGGGAGTTGCCGCCATTCAAGTTGAGTGTGATGACACTGAAAAACTTCCTGTAACAACAGAAGTAAGGCTGTGCAATTCAGCCATCTTGCAAAAATCCCTTGGCACACATGAAGGGACTCAGTGTACAGGGAGCTTGTGACTTGGTTCAGTTACTCCAAGAATTTCCGACTTTGTTTGGGGATATTCCTAAAGTAAGTCAATTACCCCCCCACCCCATGATGTGGATGTCGGGGAGGCTGTTCCAATAAAGCAAGCTCCTTACTGTATGAACCCAACAAAACAATGTCACATGGAGGAAGAAGTGAAATTCCTCCTTGAAAACCAGTTTATAGTGCCTAGCGAGAGTCAGTGGGCATCTCCATGCCTGATGGTTCCCAAACCTGATGGATCCATGCGAATGTGCACTGACTATCGCAGAGTAAATGAAGTAACGAAGGCTGACTGCTACCCTTTGCCACACATGGATGATGTGATTGATGCAGTGGGAGGGGCAAAGTTTGTGAGTAAACTGGACTTACTTAAAGGGTATTATCAGATACCCCTTACACAGCAGAAATTTCAGCCTTTGTCACTCCAGATGGGTTATTTCAATATAATATACTCCCCTTCGGGCTAAAAAATACTCCTGCCACCTTCCAACGTCATATAAATACTGTAATAAGGGGGTTGGATGGTGTATGGGCCTTAGATGATATAGTAGTGTTCAGTAGTCAGTGGGATACTCACTTGGTAAGATTACGGAAGTTGTTTGAATGTCTAGCTCAAGCCAAATTAACCATTAATCTGAGTAAAAGTGAGTTTGGCCAAGCAAGTGTACAATTCTTAGGATATGTAGTGGGTCAGGGCAAAGTGGCCCCAATTAATGCTAAGGTGGAGGCCATTGTAAATTTTCCTAGGCCACAAAATCAGAAAGCAGTGATGAGGTTCCTGGGCATGGTGGGCTATTACAGATGCTTCTGTCCCAACCTTTCCCAGGTAACGTCACCACTGACAACTTTAACCAGTCCCAAAGTTCAGTTTAACTGGGACAACAAGTGTGACAGGGCTTTTGAAAATGTGAAATTGTTATTAGGGAATGCTCCTATTTTGAAAAGTCCTGAGTTTGAATGCCCCTTCTCCCTACAAGTGGATGCTAGTGATGTAGGGGTAGGTGCAGTGTTGTTGCAGGGTGATGAGAGAGAGAGCCTTCAGCCAGTCTGTTACCACTCAGCCAAATTAAAAAAGCATCAACTTGGTTATGCAACCGTGGAGAAGGAAGCTTTAGCCTTGGTGTTGGCCGTACAAAAATTTGAGGTTTATCTCAGTGCTTCCCCACATCGTGTAGTAGTGTATAGTGACCATAATCCTCTGAGGTTTTTGCACAGAATGAGAAATCACAACCAAAGACTCTTAAGATGGGCTTTGTTCTTACAACCTTTTAATTTGGAAGTTAAATATATAAAAGGCTCAGAGAATGTGGTTGCTGATGCTCTTTCTAGATGTTTCATGTAAATACATGGTGCATGCTTTGTATATAGTGTTTGTCTTGTGCTGACCTTGTTGTTTTTGCAGTGGTGAACTCCTGGTGGGCCTGAGTGCTCCCTACCAGCCATCCGACTGTGAAGATGGGTTGGAGCTGGGCAAATGAAGAGAGTCAGGGGTGCACATTTGTGAGATGAGGCAGAGGTTGACAACCTTCAGTGACATGAGAAGTCCAGGAAGGTATGTTGTTTTGTGTCTTGGTGTGCTCTAAGTACGAAACGGTCCAACGATTTGCCTGTGTGGTCCCGTGGATCCCCTCCATGTACTGTGGCAGTTCCTCCTTATAAGGTTGGAGGATCTGTATGGAGTGAGCTCCTCGAAAGATGGGTGTAAGTGCCTGACCATTTAAGGATCTTGGGTGTTGACTGGAAAGTCTCATTGTTTGGTTCGGCCACCACGTAAGAGACACCTTGACATGTTTTTTGTGAAGTTTCTGCCTGGTGTATACCTGACTGCTCTGGGTTTGGCTCTACTCTCATCTCCTGATCAGGAAGATGCCATCCTGGAGTACCAGTTGCCTGCTGGGTTACTGCAGCGGAGACACAGGACTGTCGGTGCTGGCTTTCACAGTGGGCTTTGTGTGTAGTCCTTGCATTGTAAAAATGTGCTATGTTTGGTAACCACTAAAGTAGTTAATGGTTACACTTTCAGTATGTGGATATGGTTGCACTGTTTTTCTAATAACCTCTGCACTCTGTTCTAGTATTGTTCCGTTCACTGGTTTTGTATGGTGTATGGTAAGGGGCGGAATTGCATGTATATTCTGGGAAGGTTCAGTGGAGCCATGAAAATTTGTAGACTGCCATGTTGTATGTCACCTTTGTTGTAATAACAGTACAGTGAAGAGTAGTTATGGTGCTGGAGTATATGTAAAACCTCTAGTAGTGTTACTACCACCTTCAGGCTAAGAATTTATTTTTCCCTAGCCGTATCCTGCGGGACACGACTAGCTTGTGAGACTCCGTCTGGAGGTGGGGGTGTTATGGACTTGTTATGGAGGCTATGGAACCCAGCATGTATTGTTGTAATTAAGTAACATGAATACCTAATTATATTGAATTATTCAGAATTTGCTTAATGAGGTCTTGAGGTCAGGCCACCCTTAAGACTTAAATAAGCTGAATTAACCTGATTTTCTCAATATAATAGGTTATAAATACACACATTTAAATAAGTAGTTAAAGTTGCATGTCTCATTATTAAGAAATAAGATGTATTGTGGATACATGGGGGAGGATGTGCAAAGTGATAGGTTTTTGTTTGTTTATGTTGGAGATGGGGGGGGATAGGCTGGCTGACTTCCCCTCCTCCTTGCCCAACATGGCTGCAGTGAGCTGGTATAGTGTTTTGCTCTTACCTTAACTTGTGTTCTGGGCAGAAAAAGTGTCCAAAGAGGTAAGAGGTGTGCTGTAGATCGATGTTACCATGATATTCTGTGATCTTCAGTGTATCAAAACACTGAGGGTAGGAGTGATGTGGAGAAAATTGGGTGTTAAGAGTGGAGGTGAACCACCATGTGACTGATCTGGTATTGTATGTTATTATGAATGTAAGATCTGTATATATGTTTATCCATGAATATATATTTTTGTATAACATGGTGGTTTAAATAACCCATGGAGAGGGCAGGAGAAGTTTTCAGATACAGCAGCTAAGCATGAGTAAGTATCATTACAGCCTATAAGTATCCTCATTTTACCCTAAGACCTTTAATAACCCCATACTTGTACATGTAGTGAGAACCTTGATGATAAAGTAAGGGAAAATAACATAACACAAATCACTAGAAACTAGCACTTTCCCGACACTACTCAAAACAGCTAGGGTTACACCAATACACAAAGGTGGTGACCCCACAGACGTAAACAACTATAGGCCAATATCAAACTTACCATTGCTATCAAAAATCTTCGAGAAACTTGTGCACAAGAGATTATACTCGTTCATAACGATGCAAAGCATACTCAACCCCTGCCAATTTGGCTTCAGAAAAAATAAGAGCACTAACGATGCAATCGTAAAAATGATAGACCTGCTTTACACAGCACTCGAAAATAAGGAATATCCATTAGGACTTTTTATTGACCTAAGGAAAGCTTTCGACACAGTAAACCACAGCATCCTACTCCACAAACTTGACCACTATGGTATAAAGGTCATGCACTTGCATACTTCAAATCCTACCTTACTAATTGGTATCAGTATGTCACCATTAACCCTTTGGGGGTCGACAGGCCTTCTCGGAAACGTATTCATAGGGTCGAAAAATATTCGGGAAAAAAAAATTATTTTATCTTATGAAATGATAGAGTTATGTTTTCTAAATCTAAATGGCTAAACAAAAAATTTTTGCGATCAATACTTACGGAGATATGGAGGCTTCAAGTTGACCAAAATTGAACCGCTGACAGCAACATCGGTGGCTTCCGGTTGGCCGGTAATAGTTTATTTTTTTTTTCTACTTTTTTCTTTTATTTTTTAATATTTTATTTTTTCAAGTAACTTTTATGTCCTGTGAGACCAATATAAACCATATTTTGTATATATACACTCCTTGTATACTACACAATAACTGCTGGCTGACTGGCTGGCTGGCTAGCTGACTGGCTAGCTGGCTGGCTGGCTAGCTGGCTAGCTGGCTGGCTGGCTGAACAGCTGGCTGGATGGATGGCCAGTCGACTGGCTGGCTTGCTGGCTGACCAGCTAGCCGGCTGGCTTGCTGACCAGTTGGCTGGCTGGCTGGCTGGCTTGTTGACCAGTTGGCTGGCTGGCTGGCAGGCTGGCTAGCTGACCAGCTGACTGGCTGGCTACCTGACCAGCTGGCTGGCTGGCTGAACAGCTGGTTGCATGGATGGTCAGCCGGCTGGCTGGCTGTGTGTCTATCTCACAGGAACACATAAATACAATTATACATAGTGTAAATTACCTAGGATACACGTGAGAATATTATAAAATAATAATAATAATAATTATTATTATTATTATTATTATTATTGAAGGAAGGTGTGTCAGTCTTATCACTAATTTAATTACAAAAGTGACATTTGAAGAGGGGTAAGGGTCCTCTTATCTTATTTATTATCACTAAACTAATTACTGTTGACATTTGATGCCTTCGCCTGCCTGCCTCAACCCCTGCCTCCCTCCCTCCCTGCCACTCTCCCTGCCTGCCTCCCTGCCAGCCAGCCAGGGGTTAGCCTCATCTTATCAAGAGTGATGACATTTGACAAATGAGGAACACTGCCTTTGCCTGCCTGCCTCAACCCCTGCCTCCCTGCCACTCTCCCTGCCTCCCTGCCAGCCAGCCAGGGGTTAGCCTCATCAAGAGTGATGACATTTGACAAATGAGGAACACTGCCTTCGCCTGCCTGCCTCCCTCCCTCCCTCCCTGCCTCCCTTCCTGCCTGCCTCCCTGCCAGCCAGCCAGGGGTTACCCTCGTCTTATCAAGAGTGATGACATTTGACAAATGAGGATACTCAGCCTTCCCTTTATTTGTTTTCACTGTTTTATCTGCCTGTCTGTCTGCCTGTCTGTCTGTCTTTCTGTCTGTCTCAGAGACAGTCACTATTGAACCAACACTGCCACATCTGAGTCCTGATATATTTTTGCAAGTCTGGATTTTTTGGGCTATCCTAGGTAATTTACACTATGTATTTATCCTCTGTAATTTACACTATGTATTTATCCTAGGTTATTTACACTATGGATTTATGTGTACCTGTGTGACAGAGCCAGCTAGCTAGCCAGCCAGCTGGTCAGCCAGCCGGCCAGCCAGCTGGTCAGCCAGCCGGCCAGCCAGCCAGCCTGCCTGCCAGCCAGCCAGCCAGCCTTACCCCCACTGTCGTCCCCACCCCCACTGTCTTCTCCACCCACCCCACTGTTTTCCCCACCCACCCCACTGTCTTCCCCACCTTCCCACTCCCCCACTGCCTTCCCCACTCCCCCCACTGTCTTCCACACCCACCCCACTGTCTTCCCCACTCCCCCCACTGCCTTCCCTACCACTCACACTGCGGAAGTGAGGTATTCCTTACCACATGGCTTGGTGACAAAGGTGTACTGAATTACCACTCCCACAATGCAATGCGGGTGCATAGATTTTTTTCCTACTGCATACACTTACTACATAGACCCATTCTATCATATGCAGGTTTACCAGCTTTCTCCCCCTCGATTTGAAGCCGCTAGAATTTACGCGTACTAGTACGGCACCAACCCCTGCTTGTAAAACGTACTAGTACGGCACCGACCCCAAAAGGGTTAAAGACACAACCTCCTTGACATGACCATTTGATACTGGAGTACCACAGGGAAGTGCCCTTGGTCCCCTGCTCTTCCTCTTATACATCAATGATCTACCCAATGTATCACAACACCTGAAACCAATACTCTTTGCTGACGACACGACTTAAGTCATCTCCCACCCAAATCTTGAAATGCTCGACACCATTGTTAACGACGAATTACTAAAAATATCTACATGGATGACAGCCAACAAACTTACACTCAACACTGATAAGACCTTCTATATTATGCTTGGTAACAGAGCAGGTGATGCACAATTAAACATTAAGATCAACAATACTCCTATTGCTAAACATAATGAGGGCAAATTCCTGGGCCTTCACCTTGACAGTAACCTGAAATTCAGCACTCATATCCAACACATAACAAAGAAAGTGTCCAAAACGGTGGGGATCCTCTCTAAGATACGTTACTATGTACCACAATCAGCCCTACTCACACTATACTATTCACTCATCTATCCCTACCTCACATACGCCATTTGTGCTTGGGGATCAACAGCAGCAAGACACCTAAAACCAAAAAACCCAACAAAAGCCGCAGTAAGAATTATCACGCAATCCAACGCTAGGCAACACCCCCCCACTCTTAAAGACCTAAACTTACTCACTGTTCAGAACATCCACATTTACTACTCTGCAATCTACATTTATAGAACCATAAATATCAACTTTAACCCTGAACTAAAACTCTTTCTTGACAGTTGTGACAGGACCCATAGACATAATACCAGACACAAACATCTCTTTGACATTCCCCGTGTCCGACTAAATCTATACAAAAATTCGATGTACATAAAAGGGCCTAAAATCTGGAACTCCCTGCCTGAAAACTCTAGAACTGCAGACACAACCTCCATTTTCAAAAGCCCCGTTAAAAAACATCTTATCTCACTTACCGGTAGCTAACCACATGAAAATTACTTTATCTTGCATATATCCACAACAAAATTACACTTATTGATATCTGTGATTCCCCCTTAATTTTGCACATGACTGTAGCCAAGATTCTAATACAACTATAGCTTCATAATTCTTAAGCTAGTCATAAGTTTGACTAAGACACTCCAATATAGAAACTGTATCATGCCCCATACATAAAGGAGGAGATCAAACAGACCTGAATAACTACAGGCCGATATCTAACTTACCCCTTCTCTCCAAAATCTTTGAAAAATTACAGTAGAACGTCATTTAGCACGATAGTTACGTTCCTGAAAAAGTGTTAGATAATTTCGTGTTAAATAATTAAAAGAACTAATGGGAAAAATAGGGTTACGTTCCTGGAAGTCCACAAAAAGCCAAACAAGTTTTTTTTAGACCAACAGATCTTACAAAAATAAAAGTGAATATGTAATTGTAGTTCATTATCATGATGTATTATGTTGTTTTTACTGCTTAAGACTACAAATGTAATAGAAATAATAGTATTTACCTTAAATTGTGGGTGCTGGTGTTTGTGGATGATTGTGAAGAGAGTGGAGAGTTATGCTGTGGCCCTACTGGGCTGAGGTGGATAGTAGAAGTTTTTGAACTGAAGTCGATGGTTGAACTGAGTGTCTAACTTTAAGTCAGTCATAGTCAGTCATAGTCAGGGCAAGCCATTCAGTAAGTCAGG
>WNWK01051980.1:0-12315 GCA_009830355.1 Cherax destructor | reverse complement strand
TTTGTAACTGTGAGTTCATTCTTTTGAATTGTTTAATTCCCTTTTTAAAATTGTGAGTTCTTTAAATTTGTAATTGTGAGTTCATTCCTTTGAACGTGAGTTCATTACCTTTGTAACTTGGAGTTCATTTTTGAAAAACTTGCTCAGCTATAAAAACTTTGGGGTCCATTCCCTGACCTTATGTACTTCTAATTTTTTGACCCCGCCCACAGATGGGGGGGTGCAAAAAAGATATAAAACAACAACTGAATAAACGGAAGCCCCCAGACATCTGATCACAGAAACAAAAATCACTAGACAAAACAGCCCAATTTTCCCCCACCAGATATCAGATCCTGAGGAAAGATAGAAGGAGAAAGGGGGGAAGGAGGGGTGCCCCCGTAAACAAACGATGGAGAATTGAAAATGGAAGACATGGACGAGTTTGGGAGAGGGGGTTTAGTAGGTACAATTCAGTCGGGGGAACAAAATAGTCATTGCAGGTTTAAAACCCCACCACAAACTGCAGGAGGCCAAGAGGCAGGAGGCCAAGAGGAATATGAAGGGCAACAGAGCAATGGTAGACCCCTGGCTGAGGTGGCAAAAGACTCACTAGCAGAGCAAATTTACTTTAGGGCGATTTTACCAAGGGAGATCGGGAGGGGGAAAAACTTGGAGCCACAGGGGGTCCCAAAAGGGAAACCAAGATGATGGGTGTGGTACTGAAAACCTCAGCATCAACTTTCAAAGGACACCCAGAGAGGGGGGAAGTGAACCAGCAAGACTGGACCCGGTTCCCCATGAGCAGTTCAGATTTGAGGACATAAATAGATGGCCCCTGGAGCAGTGACCACTTTACAGTTTTAAACATAGTAGGTTACAAGTGGAGAAGGGTAAAGGGTAATGGGAAAAAAGCCGAACTAAAAAGGGGGGGATTAAAAGGTATGAGGAACCCCCGGGGAATTCATTTTAACAGAAAATGTAGGAAAGTCAGTAAAGAAATGGAATACGTAACAAAAAATGCAAAGGAAGCAGAGGAAGTTTGTTAAAACAGTAATGGGAAGACCCAGGCCCTTTTTTTCCCAAAGGGTTTGGGGAGGAAAAGACTATCCCTAGAGAGGAAAAGCAAAGGCAAAGGCCCCAGGAAAATACGGAGATTAGTCGAAGAGACAGAAACGAGTATGAAAGATAAGGAGGGAGGCCAAGCGACAATTGAAACGACATAGATCAAAGTAAATCTGAATGAAACGGACAACCAATTAGGGGGAAAGACCAGTAAAAGACCAGGTGATCAGGCTGAGGGAGGGTGGGAACTCACAAAAAACGATCGAGGTATGTGGGGGCTCAACACAAGTTTTAAAGGGAAAGTAGTTACAGGGGAGACGGGAAGGACTCTGGGAAGACAGAACAGGGGGAACCAAAAAGGGAATAACCAAAAGTGAGGGATACCACACAACTGAGGAGGGGAAGAAATTTTGACCTTGATACCTAAGGGGATGGGACGGGGCAACATCTTTCCCCTGGGGCCAAGAGGGGGAGAACCTGTGCCACTAACCAATATTCAACAATCCCTTTAAAATGGGGAAAACGAGGCATGGAAGCCAAATGAGTTCCCCTTTTTAAAAAAAGGGGACAGAAAGAGGGGACTAAACAAACCAGTGTCACGATGTGATAGTTGGGAATGTCATGGAATTATCAGGAGAGGGGGCATGGGCAGAACAAGATTATAAACGAGAACGGACGGGTTCAGGGGAAAGGGAAATCTGTGTCACAAACCTTCTGGGTTTAAAAGGTAACAAAATAAGACACGAGAGGGGGTGGGGTTTGCTTTTCTTGGGCTGCAAAAGGCCTTAACCCGTTCCCCCAGAAGATTAATGAGAAGCTAGAGGATCAGGACTTTAAAAGGAAGGGGACCCAATGGATCAGTGAATACCGACAGGAGGCAACAACGAGTCATGGTACGAGATGAGGGATCCAATGGGGTTGACGGCGGGGCCAGGGGCAGCCTGGAATGCCCCTTTTTATATGGGAAAGACGTGACGGAGGGATAATCGGGTCCCTGTTTGCAGACGATGGAAATTAAAGAAGAATAAACAATGAGGGTCAGGCAGGGGTACAAAGGGCCTGGACGGCTGACCCTGGTCCCCCAACTGCCTACTCGAATTTAACCCCCCCAAAGAAAAATCGAAGATCAAGGGGGAAAAAAGACCCCCGACTGAGTTTTCTAATAAAAACTGAAACTTCACCAAGGGTAAAGATATTGGGGGGGTATAAAACCCAGCGTCTCCGGAAACACAATTTCTATGTAGTAATCATGAATGTATTTGTGTATACCGAATAAACATTATCCCAGATAACTTTTTGCAGCATATGGACCCCGGGAAACCTGAGTAGGATCCCAAAACCCAGTAATATGGGGCATACTGGGTATGCAGCACTAGTTTGGAACCCACACCAGTCAAGCACATCAAGAAATTAGATAAAGTGCAAAGGTTTTGCAACAAGGCTAGTTCCCCAAACCCAAGGGAATGTCCTACGAAGAAAGGTTGGGAAATCGGCCTGACGACACTGGAGGACAGGAGGGTTAGGGAGACATGATAACGACATACACAATACTGCGAGGGATAAGGTGGACAGAGACAGGATGTTCCAGAGATGGGACACAGGCACAAGGGGTCACAATTGAAAGCTGAATACTTAGATGAGTCAAGGGATGTTAGAAGTATTTCTTCAGCCCGAGTTGTCAGGAAGTGAATAGTCTGGCAAGTGAGGTAGTGGAGGCAGGAACCATACATATTTTAAGACGAGGTATGATAAAGCTCACGGAGCGGGGAGAGAGAGGACCTAGTAGCGATCAGTGAAGAGGGGGGGACCAAGCTGAGTCTCGACCCTGCAACCACAAATAGGTAGTACACACACACACACACCATCCCAGTAGAGGCCAGTGAAGAGGAGGGCCAGGAGCTGTGAACGACCCTCAAACAAAACTAGGTGAGTACACACCCTCTCATAAAAAACGGGCCAGTGTCTCAGTGAAGAGTGCCTTGGACAAAACAGTAACTAACAAACACACATTAAACAAGTGTGTCCTAGTTTACACTGCCTTACTGCTACTCGTGGAGCAACTTGCAATGAACAGACTGACTGATGTTGTAGTGGCCAGGCTTAGGTTTGGCTACAGGTACTTGGCAGTTTGGGAGACACAGATGATGATCAAACCAAATGCAAATTATGTGATCAGGCATATGGTCACTGTCTTGAACACTATGTGCTAATTGTGCACTTATTGAGGAATATAGAATAGACAGTATAATAACGTTTTGGACATGTCAAGATATCTTATTCATGAAATAAGATCCCAAATTGTATTAAGCAAATTTCCTAAATTTGCTTGTAACAGATAATTGAATAGATATAAACCCAAATGTACAATTGTAACCCCTTTGGGCCTAGTGCCTAGGCCTTTTTGTATCCATATGCTCTTGCGTTTACCGTCCACAGGATGGATATGGGGTGCACAATAAACTAGCCACTTCGGTGGCAAAATCTAATCTTACTGCTACTCTAGAGCAACATTTCTTACTACCTAGCACTCGCACCACCCTCAGATATCTTATTCTTATTCATATGATTTATGTATATTGCTGTGGGTTTTCTCGAAGGGCTTAATGGTTGCCTGTGCTAATAACTTCGTAGTTGAAGGGTCTAAAGCAAGAACGGAGAAGGAATTAACTGGGATTTTTTCTCAAACTTTTTCGGTGTATTTTGACTATGCCTTATAGAACTTATCTGAACGGCTTCAATTGTTAATGGCTGTTGCACCTGGTGTAAATTGTCAATGTACTAACATGCTCAATCAACAAAGCCATTTACTAGTCTCAAAAGAACGTTGTAATAATACATGTTGGATTTTTTGTGAACGAACCCCTATTGTTTGAATCCATTATTTTTGTAAATAGTTGATTACTGCTGTTTGCTTAATCAGAAAATGACGGGGCCCCAGTCCCTGGACCTTACCCCATACCCATTCTACCGTCCACAGGACGGTACATAGATTAGTGTCCATTTATACCGAGGTATGATGATGATATAATGATAATGAGCAAGATCATGATAATGATATAGTGGGGATATAGTATTTTATTAAAGACGTTTGGCCCCGCAGGATCTTCATTCAGTCCCAAGGCCTCTGAAGAAAATGTCTTTTAATAAAAAAACCATAACATCGAACACTGGTCATTAAAACCACCACTCCCCGGGTTATATTTTCCTTTCCAAAATTTTTAGTTTACAACACACACAGTAAAAATGCCTTTTTCCCCCCTATGCCCTTTTGGGCAGACAACCATTATCTTTAAATGTTAAATGTTTTTTTATCTACTTTTAAAAGATGCAGCCCAAAAATATTAAACTTCCACAGCCTTTTTTTACCCCTTGACCTCATGAGATAAATACTTTCTCGGGGGCCGAGACAAAAAAGGGTTATGTTTTTGCCTGACAGTACGTTACTTCCTTCCCCATTATGGAATGTATGGGGGCCTTTATGGAATGTTTAGGGGGAAAAAATTCCCGGGGGGCCAAACCCCCCCCGGGCCCTTTGTTGCCCCGGCCTCATGGTGGTCAGGGCCTGACCCCAAACCCGGTTTTTCCCAGGGGGGGCCGCAGTAAAAGGGAAGCCCCCCCCCCCGGCTGGTCGGGGGACCGATTTGGGGCCCCCTCCGGGGGCCCTTAAAACAGCAGGGTATATTGGAAACCCCCCCTTTTGTATCCTGGGAGACAGTTGAACAGTTTGGGCCCCCCTTTAAGGTTGTCCCTTATGGGGTGGGGGGCACCTGTTTTTTTTTTGGCTTTTCGGGCAAATGGTTAAGTTTGTCTCGGTGAGACCCACCCAGTTTTTTTTAAACCCAGGTCCCCTTTTTTACTGGTGAGTGAACATAAAAAACCGGGGGGAAAAACACGCCCAAAGGGGTTTCCCCCCGGGGGAATAAAACCGGACACTCACCGTGTGAAGCAAGAGCTTTGCCACCAGGCCACCTCAATCAACGGTACCGGGGGCCCAAGGGGGGGGCAACATAGGAGAAAATCTAAAAAAAAAAACCCCAAGGAAACTGAGGGGTCTAAAAGGTTTTTTTTTTTTACCCAGTCCAAATGCTGGAAAAGTGAACTTTAAAAACAGGTAAACATCACCCCGGGGCCCAGGACCAGAAAATAAGGGGTGGGGAAACCTGGGGTGGGGGGGAGGGTGCGGTCTCTCCCCCGACCCCGGCGACTTTTTACACCCCTTTTGGTTTTCCATACAACATGGCACACCGGGGGAAGGGGAAGGCGAATACTGTCTGTGTTAACCTTGTGACGGGTGTTCACACCCCGCAAGGCCCGGGGGACTAAAAATTAACAAAAATTACGAATTGTATGAACTTAAAGGCGATTTAAAAGGGGGCCCAATGGGATGAATGGGTTTTTTGGGGAAGACTGAGGGGGGAAGTTTATGACCGACGGGGGAAAATAAAAACCCCCGGGATCATGTATACACGGCAAAATTGGACTTCGGTAGGGTTTAAAAGGACGTTTCACAAAACATTGGGGAACGGTTTAAACGCCCTTTTTTGAGGTGGACCCAAAAACAAAAAGGTCTTTTCCCCGGGGGCGGGGGAACGTACACGCAGCTCCCCCTAAAGTGGGGGGGGCCCCCTGATGGGCCCTTTTTGGAGGGGCCCTCTTAAAAATGCCTTTTGGGGGAAACCCTTTATCCAAAATCCTACGTTTTCCCCACCAGTTTTAAACCAAAGTGACAACCTACGGGGGAAGCGGGGGACGGCTTGTGGGGCCCAGTCATGTTCGGCTGAGGGGAGGGGGGACGGGACCCAGGAAGGTTCCAGAGCAACGGAGGGAAATGAGCCAAAAGGGGGGGGCGGAAGGAGGGGGCGCAACGGGAAACCCAGCCCAAACCCTGGAGTGAGATTGGGAGGAATCTGAGGTGGTTTGTCAAAACCCCAACACAGGAATCTTTTTCCCAGTGGATGATTGGATCAACATGAAGTCCGGCAAAAGGATGTACCATTAACAAATATTAAAGGACATATTGACGCCCTTTGCCGGTGCTAATTAAACCTAATGATGGTTTGATAGATGCAGGGAATGGGTGAAAGTGTGGGGGAGTGCCACAGAGGCCCTTATTTGGAGGAGGGTGGAGGTCCATCAGACCGAGTGCAAGAAATGGGAAACAAACAGAGGACACGTAAAAAGGTTCCAACGTCGGGGCAGTGGGGAAATTTGACACCCATTGGATCTGTAAAAAGCCTTTGGTGAAGTTGCAAAAAGATCTAGGGTCAAGGGGGGTACTTTTAAGGGAGGAAGCAAACGGTAAACTTGAGAAGGGAAGTCGGGGTACAACTTCCACAGAGGCCTAAGGGCAAACCCTTTTTCATAGATTTCAGGTGTTTAACACTTAATGTAAAGGGTTTGGGATGAAATCAAGAGGGCTTGGGTGGAGTGACATTTAGAAGGTAGGGACAGTTGCCTTTATCGGAACACAATTATAGAAGTGGTGGGGAATTACTTTTGAATGGGGTCAAAGTGTTTGCAAGTTCATCCAGAGATTGGGGGTGGCATTAGCGGTGGCAGTGTCAGGCCCCCCTTTAAAAACCCCGGATGAGAGGAGGGGTAAGTTTAAGAATGGGGAAAAGGAGGGAGTTGGGTAGTTTTTGGGGTGTAATGCCGCGGAGGCCAAAGGAAGGTGAAGGGGATTTTGTTTGGGATTACATGATTTATGCATGTCAGGATTTGTCTTGGAAAAAGGTTGTGGGGGGATTTTAATTGTGTAATTAGAGAGAGGGATGGAGCCGCGGGTGGAGGTTGTGTTCTTCCCGCCTTAAGGACGACAGGGGGGTAGGTTGAAAGACGATTGGGGTGGGGGGTGCGGGTGACCTACTTTGTTAGAAGAGGGCGGCCCTTGACCCGGATTTATGTAACCCGGTAAGCATGGTAGTAGGGGGGGCAATATTTGGATGTGGGTTTCACAGATCATCGGGGAGTGTTGGTGGAGTGGGGTGGGAAGGTTGCAAAGGTACAGGGGGTTTTAAATTAAATGTTCGTTATTAAAGGGATTAAAAAAGGGAAAATTTTGGGATTGGTGGGGGGGGTTTGGATGGGGAAAAGGGGGGGGAGGCTTTTGGTGGATTGGTGGGAAGAAGGGGAGCCTGTGTAACACCATCAGAGGTTGGGAAGGGAAGAAGCAGGATGGGGAATGGTTTACAAAATTTTGAGGGCCCTTGAAAGACTGTTATATGCAGGAGGACATAGAATGACAAGGAAATTAAGGCATTGAAAATAGGTTGATGACTTTGCAGAATGAGAGGTTTGGGGCATGTAAAAATGAAAGCGGAATGGATGATGTGTTTGGGGGATAGGCCCTCCCAATATGTTTTGGGGAAGTGAAACAAAAAAAGGGATAGAATGTCATTGGAGTATCTGGAAAATGGATGAAAACATGGGATTATGTGAAGGGTGAGGATAAATTTCAAAGAATGAATGTGTATGTGATAAGTGGAAGGGGACATGGCGAGTGGGGGCATGGAGGAAAGGAGCAGTTTATTGGGAAAGATTAGGGGGATGTTGGTAGGGAAGATCGGGAGGGGTTGGGGGGCACGATCAGTGAGAGGGAGGTGTGGGGAGGCAGTGGAAGGGTTAAGTAAGGAAGGTCCAGGAATGGATGGTTTGGCAAATGAATTTTATAAGGATAATTGGGACATTATAAAGGATTGTTGGGGGAGGGTGATGAATGGTATGAAAAGGACAGGGATTGGGGAGGGGCATGGGTATGGGGGTAAGGTATTTTTAGGAAGGGAAACTTTAGAGAATTATAGACCTTTAGCCCTTATGAATGGGGGTTATAAAATATTCTAAAATTTTAGGTAATAGATTAAAAAAAGTGTTAGGGGGTGATGAGGAGGGACGGGGGGGTAGGGGAAGGGGGGGGGGGGGGGCATGAACGTTTGATTTCATGAAAGGGGGAGGAGGAAACTTGCACAAAAATTTAAGGGGAACAAAAATAGTGGGGGAGCGGAAGATTTTTGGAATAAGGGAAAAAGGAGGGGTTTGAAAGGAAGTTGGATTGGGGTTGGGGGGTTATATGCAGGGGAAGGGAGGGAAAAAATGGGGGGGGGGGTGGTTGGATAAAAGGGGCTGGACGGGGGCCCCCTTTTTCAGATTTTTTTTCCTTCAGGTTTGTTTTCAATTAGTGGGGGGGGGGAAGGGGTTGGGGGGGGAAAGGGGATTAGAAATTGGGGGAAGTAGATGACACCAGGTGTTAGGGTCACAAGGGGGGCTGGTTAACATAGGTTTTTCACAAAAATTTTTGCGGAACGGCATGAGGGTTAAGGGGCTAACCATATGTGGAGGAGGCCCCTGGGGGGGGGTTTGGGTAGAGGTATGGGGGGGAAAATTGGGACAGGTGAAAATATGGGGGATTGTTTACATGGGGGACGGGAGGGAGGCGAAGGTGAATTGGGGAATGGGGTTTAAAAAGTGCGACGGGCGGTTGAATAGTTGGCGAGCGGGAGATCTCCTTAACATTGTGGAGAGGGCATTGAAGCAATAATACATATATAGTAAGATATGGGGTATATCGCCAACATTTTTCCTTTATTGTTGGGATGTTAAAGAATGAGAGTAGGGTCTTTAAGTTTATTTGGCACAAGACATTGCCAGGAAGGAGATAAAAAAAAAAAGGGTAATTTCAGAGGTTTGGGTTTTAAATATGGCTGGAAAAAATTTTTGTTGTGTATGTATGTGAAATGTTGTGTGGTAAGGAGGAGGGTTGGGGGAGAGGTAAAGCGGGGGGTGGAAGGGGGCGGGTGGAAGAAAGGAGTGGTGGGGGAGGGAATTGGGGCAATGCAGAGTTTGGGCTGAGAGTGCTTGTTGGTTAAATGAGCACAAAGGTTGAGCTGCTATGTTATAATGAGGTTTGGTGTTTGGGGAGGAGATGGGGGAAAGGGGGAAGGGCCTATCCATTTATGACTAGGAAGGATATAAAAGGGGTTCGGATCTGTGGTTGCCGGCGAGGGGACCGAGCTGATGTTTCGTTTTAATGGGGCAGTGGCGGGGGCCCCGGAGAATTTATTCCGTACGGAAGTGTCAGAAGTGGTGGGTTTTCCGGAGTCGGTTCCCGCATGCAGCATATTTTGGTGAAAATTGGGTGGGGTTCGAGGTGGATTTGGGGGGGTGTTATGGGGTTTGGGTGGGGGTATCTCTTGTTAGGGGCTATTTACTTGATATGGGTGGGGTTAGACATAGGGGTAAAAAGGGATTACTGACCCGATGGTGGACCCCCTGTGCATGTCGCAGGAATTTAAGGGACGGGGTGTTGGGGGAAAGATGGGGGCTGTGGCGGCCGTATATATCGCACTATGTGCAGGAATCCTTGATATATGGGAGGAAGTGGATCTGATCTTTTCAGAGGGGAAACTTGAGTGTGCAGGGTTTATTGGGGGGGACAGATAAGGTCTTTGGGCTTGACAGAAGTCTGGTGGAGCATTGGGTAGGTGTGGTGTGGTGGAGTGGCATAGGTAGTTTGGGGGTTAATCCCTTAGGGACGGGGGACGGATGAATAACAGTTGGGGACCGGGACTGTCTAGATTAATAGTGTGTTGGAAGTGGATGTGTGTGGTGGAGGAATGTGAGGTTGGGATTTGTAGGGAGGGGAAAGGGGGGTTTTCAGGGTTTTGGGCCGATCCCCTTTCGGGGGCATGGGGGTGGTTTGGCATTGTGAATGGTAGTGACAGTGGTATGATGTCTTGGACATACTTTTTACAGAGATTACTGAAAAAGGGTAGTAGTCCCCGGTGGAGTTAAGGGGTCTGGAACCTTGTGTGGTAGGATAATATTTTTGGTTTACGGTAAATTCCATTTGAAGTCTCACTGCATATTATTAGGACCAGAGTCCCCCCGAAATTTTGGACTCTGTATCAATATTTGGGTTTTGTTATTTGTTATTTGCACACTGTTTTTTTTGCTGTATTCACTGCATATTTAGGGCAAACACGTTTATTGTTAATTTATTCATTATTTGGGTGGGTTTTTTGTGTGCACTGTACATTTTATTTGCTGTATCACTATATCCTTAGGACTAGAGCTACGTTTTTTGAACTTGGTATTGCATTATTTTGGGTTTTTGTTATTTGTGGACTCTGTATCAAGCATAAGGGGAAGGGGACAGAGTTCACTGATTGTGATAAATGGTTAGGGGGGATAGTTTTCTGATATAAATTTTACGGGAAAATTTTTGTTTTAAAAATTTGGGACCATGTAATTATTGCACATTTAAACTGTAAAATGTATTTTTTTTGCTCACTCTAAATTTTTTTTGCAATCGTCATGAGTCTTCACTTACATATCCTTAGGACTAGAGGCAATGTTATTGGACTGTATTTCATTATTTGGTTATGTTTTGTGGACTCTGTATTTATTTATAAGGAAAGGGGGCAAGAGTTCACTGGGGGGTAGAGGTAAGGGGTTTTTGGGGTTTTTGGGTATAGTTTTCTGATATATTCACTGCTTTTAAACAAAGAAAATTGCTGTTTACAATTTAACATGTGTTTTGGATGTTTATGACTTTTAATGTATATTTATTGGAAACTAATAAATGTAAAAAAAATCCCTAGACTTTTTTTCAGTTGAAACCTTTTGGTGAAGTTTGTTTTTTATGTTTTGTGTGTATAGTATTAATAAAAATAAAAAAAGGGGAGTTTTTTTTTTTTTTTTATTTAAAATACAGTTCATCAATCAGAGTAATATTACAAAAGCATAACAACCAAAACATTAACAATAACCCCCATAAGGATAAACACGACTGACATTAGGTAACCACACACAGAAATTGATTATAGAGAACATTAAAATTTTTTTTTTTTTGTATTAGAATAGTCAAAACATGTTAATCCCAAACCAAGTAATTATAAAAACAAATGATACTATTATCTCAATTAAGACAAAAGATATACAGAAAACAGCGTTTGTCTACAAGCTAAGTAGGAAAAAAAACAAACCTATATTTTAAGGGCCCAAGATGGAAAACTACACCATACAATCTACATTTTAAACATAGTAATATATATATATATATATATATATATATATATATATATATATATATATATATATATATATATATATATATATTTTTTTGTCGTGCCGATTAGGTAAAACTTAATTAAAGAACTCATCTAAAATTAAATCCTTTTAAAATTTTTTTATACGTTTAAAGATATATTTTTTCATTTATGTTAATGAAGAATTTATAATTTTGTACCAAGAGAAACTTTAAAAACCTACCTAACCTTATTACAAAATCACAATTTAATTTAGCCAACCCCAACTAAAATATTTTAGATACTTAAACATTAATTTAATAATAAACAAACACAATAAAATTTTTTTTTTCGTTATGTTCAGAATGTTTTTTGGGAAATTATTATAAAAATTTTCACTTGTCTTATATGGCAAGGTGAGGTTTCTATTTGCCAAATTAGCAAGTTTTACCTAATCGCATGATAAATATATATATATATATATATTAATATTATATATATATATATATATATATATATATATATACATATAATGGATAACAGGAATTAGTACTTCTACTTAATTTTATCAACTACAAGGCATGAACATGCATATATATACATACACACATCTAGGTTTTTCTTCTTTTTCTTAATAGCTCTTGTTCTTTTTATTTTCTCTATTGTACATGGGGAAGTGGAAAAGAATCTTTCCTCCTAAGCCATGCGTGTCGTATGAGGCTACTATAATGCCGGGAGCAACGGCTAGTAACCCTTCTCCTGTACACATTTACAAAAAAAGAGAAGAAAAACTTTATAAAACTGGGTTGTTTGAATGTGCGTGGATGTAGTGGGATGATAAGAGATGATTGCTGATGTTATGAATGAAAAGAAGTTGGGTGTCCTGGCCCTAAGGGAAACAAAGCTGAAGGGAGGTGAGTTTCAGTAGGGAGAAATAAATGGGATTAAGTCAGGAGTATCTGAGAAGTTTGAGCTAAGGAAGGGTAGCAATAATGTTGAAGGATCAGTTATGGAAGGAGAAGAGGGGAAAATAAATGTGTAAATTCAAGGATTATGTGGAATAAAATAAGGGTCGGATGCGAAAAGTGGGTCATAATAAGCGTGTATGCACCTGGAGAAGAGAGGAGTGTAGAGGGGAGAGAGATTTTGGGAGATGTTAAGCGAATGTATAGGAACTTTTGAACCAAGTGAGATAATTGGGAGGGGGCCTAAAAGCTAAAGAGGGGAAACATGAGAGAGGGTGGGGGTA